>PVJX010003795.1:0-103439 GCA_004027295.1 Dolichotis patagonum
AGGAAGGAAGGAAGGAAAGAAAGAAGGGGAAAGAAAAGAAAGCAAAGCAAGAAAATATACCAAATAAGATACACATCTTACAAGGAATAATCTTTGCTTGAAAGGAGCATGTCAGAGAATGTCTCTGAAGTGTGTTATTACACCTACATATACTGCTGTGCTCTCTGACATCTTATTGAAGAAAATGTGCATGTTTGCCTTGAGCCAATTAAGGATGCTGCTGATGCAAGGGAGGCACTGAAGCTTTTATCACCCCTTCTCTGTTCAGCCACAGTGATGACTCAGTCAGCTAACTTGCCTCCCCCTTTCATTCCATCCAATGAAATGTACCCAGGACCTGTAGCAAGCACTTTGTCAGCTGCCATTGGAGCACATCGGATTCTACTACAAGGCCTCATAAAGCCATGGGCGAGTGACTTTACAGCCCCAGCACCGAGGACAAAGCCTGACACAGAGCCAGAGCTCAGGGACGGTTTGTTAAATGGATCTGAGGTGTTGTACCCAAGTTTACTGACTTTGCCATCATATGTAGGTGTGTAGGAAAGATATACATAAAGGCGTTTAACTCTAAAATAGAATATGCTAAGTCCTCCAAGGAAGGAAAATAGAAAGAGCCACAAACAGGCAAGATGGAAGGAGAAATTCTCATCTAACTGATCTTATGCAGGTGACAGATTTTCAAGAACTGTGTTCAGGAAGTGTAGGCACAGTACGCATAACTGGCAAAAAGCATTATGGTTGGTAGGAGGGAGGAAGCTGATTCTGCTATACAGTGAGGAACCCACTTTAATCAGAATGTCAGGACACAGGGCTGGAATATCAGGTGAGGTGCAGGGGCTGGGAGATAAGGACGGGCCACCAGGAAGAGGTGGGAAGGGTTGAGGAAGATCTGGATAGGTAGATAGAGGATACAGGTGGAGGAGACAAGGCTGCACCATCTGGTAGGGGTGTGTGTGTGTGTGTGTGTGTGGTGGGTAATGTTAAATCCTCATGGTGGCAGACAGGCAGGCAGGAAATGGGAGACTAACTTCTTCCATAAGTGATTTAGGAGTGAGAGAGAGTGCTGTGATGCTAGGTAGAGGCAGATGACAGAGGGACCTGAGCTTCACACTAGATTTGTCCCTTGTTCTGAGTGCCATCAGGAACTGTTGTCAGCTTTGGAACATATCAATGCCCTGTGAGTCGCTATCTAGGTCTAGTCACTAAACTGCAGCTCATTCGCAGCCCTGAGGTGCTTGCAGATTGGAAGGAGGACGTGGGTTGTTGATGGCAATGCAGGGAAGGGTGTTGGGAGAGAGAAGAGCATGCTGGAACCACCGGAGGAACCACAGGCTTCTCAAGGCCTGGAATTGAACACTGGGCAATTTGAGGCTAGTCTCCCCTAGCTGGGGAATCTACAAAGTGGGGTTTGCAAACAGAATCAAGATTTCTGTACCTTTCTGACATTTGGTAAAGAGTTTATAAGAAGACAATAATCTCTTCTCCTAAACAAATAGAATGTCTGCCTGGGGTCTAGATGCTGGCTGTGTTGTAGTGTCCTTAGTTTTAGAAATTGTTACTAAGTTCTTTCCATGATCCTTTGGGAAAAAGCCAGAGCACATGACTTCTGCTGTTTGGGGGGTTTTAAGAAAAAATTTGACAACTTTCTTTTATTTTCCCTCCCCTCATCCTTCCCTGCTTTTCTACTTCTGTCTTCCTCACTCTAATTGCTGTCCAGGGCTGCCATCATGTGCCCTGGTGCTGTTTTGGTGACAGCTGGTGAAAAGCTCTTGACCCACCCACCTTGGGGAACTGAGAGTGTCTCTCGCCTCTTCCCTGCTTCACGGGAAGGGCCTCTTCCTGCCCTACTGAGCCTGGCATGTCGAGCATATGTCTCCTCATATCAAATATGTGTCAGAGTCTGGGTCCCGATATTATCATGACAAAGAAAGAAAAGATAGTGCTCAATCCTTTCGGAATTTTAGAGACAGGAGAGCGTCGGAGGAGTCCTCTCGTATGCTGGTCAGCACTAAACTTCCTTCCCAGCGAAGAGGTCACTGGGATGAACTGTGGACGGATGCGGGTGTGTGGCAGGCCTCCTTGACCAGCAGACTGGCACGGATTTCTGTGACAGTGGGAGGCAAGGACACGTTCCTCCCTCTCCCTGACCTCTAGTTCTCTTAGTTCTCTAATAATCACATTAAATCAAGAAAAAAAAGGTGAAAGGAGGGAAATAGTCAACCGACCTCTAGATCCATCTTTTCCTTTTCACTGTGGGTCACTGTGACTCTAAAGTTCTTTCAGTTTTAATAATTCTCCCTTGATAATGATAATGAATGTACATCTTTATTCCAGGCATTGAGTTTTGGGGCTGCAGTGAGGGTTTGGGTCT
The DNA here is from genome assembly GCA_004027295.1 of Dolichotis patagonum. NCBI lineage: Eukaryota > Metazoa > Chordata > Mammalia > Rodentia > Caviidae > Dolichotis > Dolichotis patagonum. The sequence continues at coordinate 2,372 of PVJX010003795.1, forward strand.
ATCCAGCAAGATTTCTGGGGTCAAAATTCTAACTGTTTCACTGACTAGTATTTTGTTGAATGCTGAGTTAATTAACATTTGGGGCAAGCCCATTGCCTTCTCTGTGCCTCAGATTCCCCAAGGATGGAATGCAGCTCCTAAGGGAGCTGGGGTCACTGTGTTTCCTAATAAATGAATCGGTCGGGTTAAGAGCTTAGAAGTGAGAGTGGCAAATAGGAAATTACTTTCATCCGGGACCTGATTCCATCCACGAAGGGGGAGGCAGGGGAGAGAAGGGGAAATTAAAAGAATCAAGATGTGTTATGTACCGGCTCCCCATGATGAATGTAATCACTACGTACTGCAAACCTGTACTAAAAAAAAATAAAAAATATTATTTCCACAGAAGAACCCAACTATTTAAGTATTGCTACTTCCAGTTTGCAAGGAGCCCAGTGAAGTTTGGTTCTGTTTTGTCCCTGTGTCTCCGAAGCCTGAGGAGGCATGCGACATAAAGCTTGCTACTACTGCCAGTGCATCAGGGCTGGGAATGTCATAGGTTTTGGTCTTTATCTCTGACATGAAGAGACCAAGGGAATATCAGTTACCAGAACAAACAACCAGGCTCGTGCCTGCGGACAGCACCTTGGTCTAAGCCTCCTTTTTTTTTGATCCCTAAGAAGCAGCTGCAGCCTTTTAAATTGTACTATCAATAAAACTGTAGACACTGGACAGACTGAGGAATGTCTCTGGGATTTTCCTCTCATTTCACCTGCAATGGCTAGTGGTTAAACTGGATTATGCATCTTTAAATTCTGTGCTTCCCTAGGCTACTATTTCCATAAATCAGGTTCAGTTTTTCCTGGTTTATCTGCCTAATTCTACCCAGAATCCCCAGCTGTTCTCAGAAAGATCAGTCCTCAAGCCCATGGTAGAGGATGTTTGTGTTCAGTGGGCTCTCCCTCTCTTTCTGTCTCTCTCTGTCTCTGTCTCTCTCCCTCACTCCTTTTTCTCTCCCCCCTCTGTCCCTCCTTTTTTCTCTCCCTTTTCTCCTCTTCTTTCTCCCTGTATCTCTGTTACATTTTTATCTGCCCGTCTCCATATTTATGGCTCTCTAGATTTCTCTTTTTATGTCTCTCTCTTTTGCCTCTGTCTCTGTTTCTCTCTGTGTCTCTCTCATTACTATTTCTAAGCCACTGGCTCAGCTTAAAATTGAACAGCTACAACAGACAATTGTGAATTGTGAGGAGGGGGCAAGGAGGAAAAAGAGAAGCATTTGGCAAACTGGGACTGCAGCCCAGGGACACAGAAGGGACCATGTACTTCCTTTGAAAGTTTTGTTGCAGTTCAGAAGCAAAGAGCTTACTTTAGCACCTGCGTGCCAACCTGCTGAAAACACTGCCATCCATTGTTGAATCTTTCTTTTCTGTCACCAAACAGAGGCTCTTTTCAGCAAGGCAACTTGCATAAAGCATTTTTTTGCAGAGGGAAGTGAGGCACCCTGCCGAGGCTCCTTAACCTTCCTGAGGAGAAAAGGTACATTTTTAGTATGCCTTCTCAATTACCCCATCTCAGCCTGCAAAATGTGGAGAGTGTGGGAGGAAAGAAGACCCAGCAGGCTGAACCTTTTAGGTACCAATACTTTCTGACAGAAAGAACAGCAGCACTGAGCAGCAGGGGGAGAATTCTGGAAACTTTTCGTGGTCTTTTTAGGGAGAGGCCACACAGTTGCTGGCAACCTGTCCTCCCCGGAGGATGTGGGTGGAAAGGTGGGGAGAGAGGAGAAGTTAAAATAGTCTGTAAGTGAGGTTTAAAATGCACCCCAAATATTTCTAACTGCTTTCCTTTACCTGGAAAAGCCCAGGTCTAGGACATATGCAGATGCAATCCGCTCACTCTCACTCGTGCACGAACCATCTGTTCCAGAGGGAGCAAGCGCAGAGCCTGAGGCTGCAACCACAGACAGCACCATCCACAGCGGGGTAGACTCCTCAGCGTTCTTGCTCGCCGTGCCCTGGTTCTTCCCCAAAACTGTTGTTTAGACTTAAATTTGCTAAGCACCCTGTCTAACCGTTGCAGGCAGCTGAGTTAGTTAAAATTATTATAGGCAGTGAGACAGGGTAGGTCCTTAATGGAGCCAGTGCAGACACCTCGAAATTGCTGTGAACCAGGCCTCAAGACAAAAGGCCAAACAAATGCATCCATATCCTGAGGACTGATGCCCTAAATAGTTCCCATCCCCCTAGGGAAGAGTCACTGCTCTATAATGCCTGCCTGCTTGCTTTCCCATTTTTTCCCTAATGTAATCAATTGGACCTGAACTATTGATCTGATTGGCTAACTATAGTTATTTTCCACCTTATGCTCCTCAGCCTTGTGAGCTCCCAGTCTTCCCCCACCTTGAACCTATGGTTTTACTCTATAAAAGTCCCTAGAAAAGACAGAGTCCTTGGCAACCCACTCAGGACCCCTTCTGTCTTTCTTCAGACAGAAGCTTTCTTTCTCTCAATAAATATATTCTGCTCTTAACCCCCGTTGTTCCTAAAATTCATTCTTCAGTTTTAGAGAACACGAGCTCATGGACATAGTAGGTCAGGAGTTTCACTCCCCTATATCATAACTGAAAGAGTTTTGCCCCAGAAAGCTGCGGTGGGAGGCAGGACCGAGCAGCTGAGAGGCGGGACCAAACTGTGTTTTCCTTTCCCAGGGGTATGAAAAGGAGTCCCAGTCAGTAACTTGGGTGTCATCAATGCCCGCCCTAAGTGCCATCCCCGGATATATGCGTATTGTACACCAGGAGCCCCGGTCAGAGGTGACTAAACTGTTCTTGGTCAGGCACCTCTTCACGTCCTTGGAATAAAGGTCTTTTTATCTCATATTTGCTGTTTCATTGTGCCAAAATCCTATCAATAACCACAGATGATATGAAACATAACTGAAAGCACCATAAATCTTCTTTTAGTATCATCTCCCCATTTCCACCACTCAGAAGAAAGACAGTGGAGGAGGGTCTGCTGCAGTCTTCCTGGCGGAGGAAGGCGCCTTCCTCAGGGTCAGGAGAGCTGATACAAGGGTGGTAGGCAAAGGATGGGACAGAGGCCCAAGCTGTGTTGTCCCACTGAATTTTATTTTTGGATCTTTCCATCCTTTGGAGGAACAGAAGCATAAGATTTTAGAACAGAAGGAAAACAATGTCGAACTCTCTAAGTCCAAAACATGTCTCTCCAGAAGTCACCAAGATGAAGGCATTTTTGAGGGCAGTGTAATGGGCTGTCTAGAAGCAGGCCTGTCCTGGAAAATCAAGAAGTACAGACCTATAGTTTTACAGCTTTGCAATGTATAATATTTGAATGGTGTTAATAAGCAGAGAATGAGATGTGCACCAGGACATCTTGTTACAGCTTTTTACAACTGAGCAACTAGTGTGTCTATAAGGAATCGGGCATGAGGTACATATCAAAGAGAATGATAAAACCAAGGAACTGAAAATTAAAAGACTTGGATAGGAGGGATGGTCTAATCATGTACATGGCAAAATCCTCATACTGGAATCAAGACAGAAGTCAGTAAATATGGCTTTGTCCCTATTTATGAGATTAATTCATCAGTATTAAAGGAAGTTTTTCCCCTGATAGTGTTGTCATCAAAGGACACTGCCAATGTTGATATAGGGGAATGAAACTCTCAGCCTACTAGATGTCTGGTATGAGTTTGCGTTCTCTAAAATCAAAGAATGAATTTTAGGAACAATGGAGGTTAGGAGCAGAATATATTTATTGAGAGAAAGAAAGCTTCTAGAGAGAGACAGAGGGGTCCTAAGTGGGTTGCCAAAGACTCTGTCTTTTCTAGGGACTTGTATAAAGAAAAACCACAAGGTGAGATGGATCCAAGATGGGGAAGACATGGGAACTGGCAAGGAAGGCAGGCATGAGATGGGACAGAACTATGGCAGGCATGAGATGGGACAGAACTATGGTCAACCAATTAGGGTAGTTGTTCAGGTACAATTGATTAAATCAGGGACAAATGGGGAAGCCAGTCACCTAGCAAGAGAATGATAAAACCAAGGAACTGAAGATTAAAAGCAAGTGGGCATGCACACAGAGTACTGACTCTCTATAGGGAGTTGGGCTGTTGACACCTGGCTTCCCCAGGGTGATACAGAACTGTTTAGGATATCAATCCTTAGAAAGTGGGTATATTTGCTCGATCTTTTGTCTTGAGGTCTGGCCCACAGTGGAAGTGTCCCTCCCCTTCAAGTTTGCAAGGTATCTGGCCTGCATTGCTCCTTCCAGGGCCCAGCACTGTCTGACTGCTTATGATATTTCTATCTAACTCAATTGCATATAACAGTATTAAGTAGCAGCAATGTTATTATCTGTAACCAATATCCCTCCCTTTTCCCCTATACCCCGAGGTCCCTTGCAAGCTTTTCTTGTCCTAGGGTGACCAACTATCTTGATTTGCTCAGGGCTAAGGGATTTCTGGCGATGGGGAACTTTAAGTTTTGAAAACTGGGACAGTCCCAGGAAAACTGGGAAGACTGGTCACCTCCTTCTTGTGTCTTTTTTTGCGTGCCATCCCTTTCTGGCTCTTGGCAAAGGCTACCTAATTACTGGTAGCACTAATCCACTAGAATCATTTGTACAGAGAAAGATGAAAACCAATCAATGACACAGAGAAGAAAACTCCAGGGAAGCGAATGAAATTGATTGCGTACGTTTCAGCCTGTGTAGATCATCTGTGAAATCCTTTAAGCTAATGAGAAACCCACCATGGAAACTAAGCCCTTCATAGTCATCTGTGGAAATTCCTGTGTTTATCTCATGGTATTTCATCTGTTCTTATTCAAAGGAACCAATTAACTGAAGGAATTGTTTGTTAGTATTTAAGACTTGGTTTTGGAGGGCTGATTTTGCTCTTAATTACACAAAATTTGCAAAGTGTATTAACCTTCTTAATCAGTACTATGATACACCAACTGGGAATATGGTAGAAAATGAAAATTTCTAGGTCCAGCTGAAGACAACTGAATCAGAGACCCACATACCCCTCTGGGAAGGGGGCTTGGCAATCCTTGCTTTTGAGACTCTCCAGGTGCTGCTGGTCCATGCAGCAAAAGTCTGAGAACCTATGGAGTAGAATCAGGTTTAGTCTGACTTACTTGTGGGGTGTCAACACTCAGTGGGGCATCAAGTCCCCACAAATTCAGGTGCAGATGATATTTATATTACCATTCTAGGCCAGGCAAGGCAATTAAGGCAGTTTGATCCCTCCATCAATCACATTTTACATATCATAAGCCTTAATATCAGTGCAGGAAATTCAAAGGACAGTGTCTTCTCCTGCTTGCTGATTATCCTTCCTATCAGCTAATGTGGTCAGTCATGCTGGGGTCACAAGGTAGGATCTCCAGGATGGAATTAGAGATTACTCTTACTCCATCATAAGAAGCTGCAGAGAGAAAGCAGCAGTCTGCAATCCAGGGGAGCAACTTTCAAAAGGACCAGCACATGGATCTTGGCCTTCCAGTTTTCAAAACTGTAAAATAAGTGTCTCTTGTTTGACCCACCAGCCTGTGGTATTTTGTTACAGTGGCCTAAACTGACCCATCCAGTAAATATTTCAACTTCATGGCTTTTCTATCAACTTCACATATTAGTAAATGATGCTGCTGCTGATAAAACTTCGTAGAGTTCTTACTCTCCGCTGTTTCCCTCCCCACCTTTCCCAGACTCTGGTAATCACTACTCTACATTCTGGTGTATTTCTTAGCTCGCATATTCTAGATGATTCTGATATGTTGAAAAAAGTTCCCAAGAAGGGACTCAGAAGATGAAAAAGAAAGTGGTTGGTACTCTGTGGGTCCAGATCTCATTTAGACTACACACAGGTGCTACTGAATAAACAAAAATAATAATGCCAACTCCACAGGCTTTCACAGAGTAGTAGGACATTGTGTGCATGAATCTCAAGTTGAGATGGGCCTTCTGCTGTGTGTTATAGTGACACAGTCCCTGAATGGAAAGGAGGCAGAAGCAAAGCTGGGCGAACACCGCTCCTGCTGTTGGAGGAATGGGTGGACTAACATGGGACAGGGTCTGTCCACGAGCAAAGGAGAGGTGTTCTTATACATGTACCTATCTGCCTTCTTATTTAAAGGTGAAAGTCGGTTCTGAGAGCTTGAATGGTTTGCTCGAGGATGCAGGTGGTAAGGGGCAGCTCCAGGGTAGACTGTGTTTTCCAAACCAGAGGTCATTGTTCTGCCCACCTCGCCGTGGCTGTTTCAGCAGCACCGGGGTCTGCTTGGCCACTTCTAGACCATTCTTTATAGAATCTGGTACAGGATTTGTGTGTCCAGAGTTGTTCTAATTAATTGGTAACAGAAGCACACATTTGTCCAGAAACATCAGGTGAGATGTGACCTCCTCCATTTCCTTCTGCCCTCGTCCTAAGCCCTGCTGGCTGCCAAAGGCACAGTGCACAGTGATCATGTAGTGCACAATAACAGAGCAGAAATGTTGGTCTCAACTCTGTTGGACTCTCAGCATCCTGGTGGGTGATAATTTACCACTGACTGCTGTCCTCCAGTCTCAGGCTTGAAATAGAGCTGTGTCTCTCAAGAGTAGGCTCCGTGAGTGCCAGTGACCTTGAGAAGGGCAGCAGAGTGCACTTCCTCCTTCTATGTGGTCTCTCATCGTTGGTGGTTTCTGGCTCCAGATGTCCGTGGGACTTGCCAGCATTAGCCTGGTGTGCAACCCAGATGGAAATTAGAAGTGCTCTCTTTGCTGCAGCCTAAAACTGGTATTGCCACACAGAACACTGTTTTAGTCACTTCTCTTTTTGCTGAAACACAATACCTAACACTGTCAACTTAAAGGAGGAAATGTTTCTTTTGGCTTAAGGTTACAGTCTCTGGTTGTCTGGCTACAAGGCAGGAAAGATATGATAGGGGGTAGGGGGTAGGGGAAGAAAAGATGTTCATATTATAGAGGCAGGAAGTAGAGAGAGAAGGGAGAGGTTGGAGAGAGAGACGTACATTTCCGGGTCATGGCCCCATTGACCCACCTAGAGCCTCTTAACAGCAAGTCAGCTACAGCGTCCCTGATCCAATCGACTTCCCAAAGATACCAACACGGTGATGTGGGAGGAATAAGTTCTAGGTTTTACAGCACAGTGGGGGGACTACAGCTCACACGAAGTTATTAAATATTTATGAATAACTAGAAGAGAAGTGCTTAAAGGCTCTACAACAAAGGAATGGTAAAGACATGGAAATGCTACTCATCCCAATTCAATCAGTATATACCACGTACAAGTACTGAAAGACCACGCTGTATCCCATAAACATGTGCAATTACTATATGTCAGTGCTGGTAAACCCATGGCATGTGTGCCACAGCAGGCTGTTTGCTATCACTGAAAACTCTAAAAGGTTCGCCATCACTTCCACATGTTAACCGAATATTTTGAAAGTAGTTTAAGGAGGCAAAAATGCTAGCTACCCTGTTCTGACCACATTTTATGCATCAAATTATCTTACCACATGCCATAAATATATACAATTAAAATTATGTACGTGAAAAAGAAATCAGTCATGATACTTGCCTCAAAGAGTCTCTGCAGAGTATATTCTCTGACTATTCTTAAATGCCTATGCAACCAAAATGTTTACATTTTAGAAGTTCATTCATTTCTGAGGAAATGATACACAGTCAACAGCACATCACAGGTATGTGCTTGTGCAAGAAAGAGGTGGTACAATGATGTCCTGTCTGTGGGCCACAATTCTGGGGACATTTTGAGGGTGGTCTGCAACTGTAAACCTACTCTATCATGTCGTTTTACTTTGCTATCAAAGTTAACAGAATTTGTGTCATATACCAGCAACTCAACTTGTAAATTGTCAAGCAATCTTTATGTCATAACCTTACAAGAATAGTTTACTTAAGATATTGTTTTTCTAAACTTAATTCAGAGAACAGTTTTTTAAATGGAACTCAATGGAGCCTTGATATTGGTGCTTTTTTATTTTTTTCAAATTCTTTACAAGTTTTTGAAAGGTTTTCTCTGGAGAATTTCTTGTGCATTTGGAATTGACATCCACTGTCCTCAGATACAGGTCCTCATCCATGTGGGTTAATAATGGAGAGCACACTGGTTACAGGGAAGGGTATAATACACGACAGGCGAGGCACCATCCCTAGCCATGATGAGATCCTGACCAGCAAGCTACTTGGGTGGTGGCCTAACTCTAAGCCCTGCTCTCTAACACTGAATTTTGTAACCACAGTTCTTGAGATGTATTTGCTGCTGCTGTGAAAACACAAAAAGCCTAGATTGATATCATCTCTCATTGCCTCTGGATTTTTACCTGCATAAAAGCCATCACTTTATCAGATGTAGGTATCACTTGATATAGCATCAAGTAAATTTTTGAAATAAACTTGAAATATATAAGCCATGGCAAGGACTCAGCAATCGGTATAGGAAGGAAAAGTTATAAATTACTACATCAACCCAGTGTAGGTGTGCTATGTAATATATAAGTATTATTCACTGATGTACAAGGGAATTGATACAACTCTTTCATGGTTATATATTATATATGAGTGGTTATGTATATATACCTTATGCAAAAAAGTTTGTGTAGGAGTAAAAACCTGTAATTTCAGTAATTTGTGGTAGTAGTTTCTAAAATCTGTCATTACTTTCATGAGCTTTCCCTTGTTGCTGACAAAAGTCTTTGCTTCATTAAAGTTTTTTCAGATTTATTTTTATTTCATGGGAATTCTATATTTAGTGTCTAACTACTATGGTTTGGTTCTTTTATTGGTCAGCTTTGCAAGAAAAAATAACTTGATACTGACCAAGCAAGGAGGCAGGGTTTACTTTGGCTCACATTTTGAAAGGATTCCGTCCATGGTAAGCTGGCTCCCAGACAGGAGCATGGTAAAAGAGCAGGATGGAGGAAAGCAGCTCAATTCATGGCAGCCAGGAGACAGAGAGCAGGGTAAAACAACAGAGAGGAAAGGTCCAGGGACCATATATTAGTCCCCGTAGTCACACCTCCATGACCCACAAAGACATTTCTAGAAGTTTGCTTTACGAATCTGCTAGATGTCCCTAATTCAATCAAGTTGACAGCCAACATTTAAGAGTTACCAATCCTGAGTGTCTCCCAAAGATCCATTTAGTAGAGTCTTTCTCTAGAGCTAGTTGCTTTTGGAAAGTGGTAGAAACTTTAAGCAGTGGGGCCTAGGGTGAATGAAGTCTTCAAGTCATAAAGAGAATGTCTTTGGTCTCGTAGTCCTTTATTCAGTTTTTCTCTCTGGTCATGAGGTGAGCAGGTTTGGTCCACCATGTGCCCTATGCCTTTGCCATCTAGCATCTCCACTGAAGAACTAAAAGCAATAGGTCCACTTAATGATGGACTAAAAGCTCTAAAACTGTGGAATAAAATAAACTTTTTTTCTGTAGAAGTTCACTGTCTCAGCTATTTTGTAGCAGTAATGGAAAGTTGACTAATACACTAATACCAAAGGTCTTGGAATAAGACCATCAGGTTTAAATAGTGGCTGTGAATATTGTTAGTCATGTGATCTTAACAAGCTATTTAAATTCTCTAAGCTTCAGTTGCCTCCCTTTTGATCATGGCATAATAATAGTTATATCAGAACACTGAATAAGGACTCCATAAAAGAATGTTATAAAGTACTCAGTACAGAACCTTGTTTAAATGCTTGCTGAGTAATAGATATTTTGATAGCTAGAGTGATCTGCAAACTTTCAAAACTTTGAAGTGATTTGATCAAGATCACCAGAAGATCTTAAGGCTTTTATCGGTGAATGGAGGCAACTTGAGAATATCCTCATTAGTGAAATAAATAAGACTCACATTAAAGTAAATATCACATTGTCTCTCTAGTGTAAAAAATAATAAGAACAAACAGAATAATGGTATCCAAAAAGTATAATAGATAGAAAAGTATAATAGATATAATTGATATTGTAAAAGTGAAAGGAAAGAAAAGTTCTCTAAAGGATATAATGGTATGTATAGTGTGTAAAGCAGATGACCATATTAATGAGGTTTTTTTTATTCTAAAGAGAATAAAACAAAAGAGGGAAGAACAAAGCAGAGCAGAACAGAACAACATAAGCAACACAACACTTTACAATAAGACAACCAGACATTAACAGTAGCTATCAAAATATATCTTTCTCTGCTATAGTTGAGCATAGTTTCAAATACAATAATATCAAACATAACACAATAGTATAAAACTATTCAAGAGAATGAAAGAATTACAGGACATTCTGAACCGAATAACTATGATCAATTTCTACTAGAATATCTCATTTTCAATAAAAAGATTTGTTTATACTATCACATATATTAAAATCCCAGTAAGACACAATATGATAGAACCGATGGTAATAGAGTAGAAGCATGGTAGGACTTCTAAGGAAGATGATATTAAATCAGCAATGGCTGCCATAATGTTTTGTTTTCTTCAAAACAGCTGTTCATACCATCACACATAATAAAGTCAAACAAAACAGAATAAAACCATTCCAACTGATGAATAAAAACACTGAAAGGCTTCAAAGCAATGAAATGGGAAAGCATGATTACCATAAAATCTTATATACTCTTACCAACTCTCATACCAGGGAGACTATACAGTATTTACACATGTGAGTTTGGTTTATTTCACTGATGAGTATGGTCTCAAGTTATGTCCATTTATTACTGAGTTTTGTTAGATCATTGAACAGAAGAGTTTGTATTGTCAGTGTTAGAGTGTCTATCCACTTTTTATGCTTTGACTCTGTAACTTTAACAACTACTGTTAACAATACGCAATGTATCAACTAGCGATTTTATGATGTTAATTTTTTTGAACTCTGTATTCTACTTTTCTTCTTTTTTTCTATTTTGTCTTTTTAAATTTTCTTTTGTTTCTCTCTTAAAATAAAATAAAATAAAAATAAAAAGATTACCAGAATAAATGGTGAATTTAGTATTTTCATCCAGGTCTTGTGATTAAAAATCCCTCAGCTTGTCTCCATAGATTCTTAATAAAGCATGATGATTGAATTTCATCTTTACTTAAAAGTAAGAGAATCATAACTAGTTCTGAGAGGTAATAATACTGCTGAAGTACTGAAAAATATAGTCAAGGGTTTGGAAATTATTATAAGACAAAAAAGTCCCAAATTTAGCTCAGTGGCAGAACACAAGTATAGGTAATGCTTAAGTTTCTATCTTTAGCACCAAAAAAAAAAAAAAAAACCCAAACCAAAACAAAATCCCAAACTCATATTGTTAATTTGTTCAGCAAGATTTTAAAAAATCATCAGTTGACTACTATTCCTGTCTACCGTGCTGAATTATTAAAAAGTGGACATGCAATTGTCAGTACGCATGTGACTTTAAGTATAAATTTTAGATCTTTTGCTCAGGATAATCTGTGGCTTAATTTTTATCAAAGCAATGAATTCTTACCTAACTGTAATTCACAGGTAAGAATTGGGTACTGGAAAAATAAACAGCAACAACCCTGTCAACCAAATCAGTATTTGATGACATACACAGAGCTCCTCTTGGAGAATAAGAAACTGTTTTCCAGGTTTCATGCTCTTGGTTGCTTGGATCGGTTTGAAGCACAACATTCTTCAAACACAATAATCTCCAGTTTCAAACGAGAACGAAAATGACTAAGGCAATATTTTCTCAGGTGGCAGAGAATTCTGAGATTCCATTCTTACTGCAGTGGTCCTTTCTTGTGGTCACAACACTCAGGAACACAAAGTCTCTACCTCTGGTCATTAGTGAAGATGACCACGCTCAGGATGTTCTTTGGTTTATTTCTCAAGGCAACACCAGAATTTGTTTCTAGACTGGCCAAGGACATTTCACTCCTGTCTGCCTGGGGTTTCTGAGAACTGGCCTAGGCAAATAGCTGAAGCAAAAGGAATTTAGTATCTTGATGGCCCTCAGTCCCAGGAATCATTATAATATGAAATTCAGTAGGACCTGGGATTGTGTAGACTCACAAGTCTCCTGTATGTTTGGTGGATTATAAAAGAAGATTTGCTTTTTTAAAAAGACGATTCAAGAAATTGCAAACTTTTGGAATTAAACTTAACTGTTGACAGTGACAATGCGATGAAGGGATTCAACAATTATGCTCCCTTGGAGACCCAACATGATAACACTTGTTAATTCAGATCAGTTGAACTTTGCCACTGGTGGCCTCTATTAAAGCCATCATTATTAAAGGTATCTATTACCTGGCAGTCCCACTCTGCTTGCTGCTTAGAAACTTTGACTGTGACCACTCATTGCTCTGGATTGCAAAGCTCTAGAATTAAAGAGAACCAGAAATTCACCGTGAGTCACTTTGCCAGTGAATAACCAAAGGGACTAATTATTGACTTGTACTTCTTTTCTCACATCTGATAATTCTCATGTTGTATTCAGATTTTGAGGCGTATTTTAAAAACCTAGATATTCAAAAGTCCTTGGACCAAACCCATCTACCATACAGTGACACTTCCATAGGAATCCGCCAAAACCTTCTAACAGAATTTGATAAAAACAAGGAAAATGCCAACCAGGTTCAAACATCCTCTGAGACAAGAAATTCAACAAAAAATACATCCTATTAACCTGGCCTACTACTCTACATCTGAGGAAATGAACTAAAAAGAAAGACACATTTCCAAGACAAAGCTTTAAATGGATTTTGGAGGATCCTTGCTCTTAGCACTCTTTAGAGAAATGAATATTTCTGATAGTTTTTGGTCTAGTTTAAATTCATTGGTTAAAGTAACAGGTTATGTTTCCTTTAGAATATTTTCATTATCACAGGAGAAGATATTAAAAATTTCAAGACACTGAAATGTCTCCATAGTATAACTTTAAGTCATTTTTTGTTCCCACAATATCCATATATTCACCCCCAAACCAATCATTCGTAGTTGTCAATATATAGAATTACTCCTACCATATGTCTCTGTTGTTCAGTTGGGAGTGTTCATGGTCAAACATCTACTCATTGTTATTCCTTCTTTATTTTTATTCTTGCAGTAGGGATTGAACTCAGGGCTTAATACATTGTATTAGTCAACTCTGGTTGCTGAAACACAATAACTACATAAAGGAGGAGAGATTTAATTTGGCTCATGGCTTCAAGGCATTTGGTCCATGGTTGGCTGGTTTAAAGGCAGAAACAACACAGTGGAGCAGTGGAGCAGAGCAAAGATGCTTAGTTCACTGAGGCTGGGAAGCAGAGCCCATGAACAGTACCAGAGAGGAACAGGGGACCAGAGAGAATACCCAAAGGTCCAGCCAGAAATGTGCTTTACTAACCCAATAGGCAGCTCTCAAAGCAATCAATCTGACAAGCTTAACCATCACAGGCATACTAGACAAGTATTCTACCACTGAGCCATACCCCCAACTCTGCGTCATTTCAATGCTTTTCCTCGAAACCTCCTTTGGTCCTCCAATGCACAATAAATGGCCCTTTACTATCATTCTCTCAGAACATTACTTGAATCCACACTTAACATTTAAAAACAAAAATTGCTTTGATTTATTACTGGTGACATGTCAGCTACAGTTAACAAACAGATCTTACCTTCTGTACCAAATCTGATCAATTTCTTTCACCTGCCTAGACACTTTATAGAAGATTTTGAAGCAGCATATCAAAAATTTCAGGAAGAGGCACTGGAACAGGGCAATGCCATGACCATGTGTCGTGTTTGCAATTTCTGCAATAAAGTCACTTTTTTAAATGACAGGGATTGTGTTATACACTGCCCAATGCTGTCTCCTGACAAGGGGTGCTTAACATATGTCTTTTGAACAGATCCAAGAGTCAGTGATTTCCAGAGATCATCAACTGTCCACATAGAGAGATAAGGAGTTGTATTCTGGAGGGGATTCTACAAGAAGATTGCTATCATAAACTGTCAGAGAGGGATCACTCTTTGTCAGCTTGGAGCTTCTACGGTACACTTTTTAAAGAAAGTTTACCATCTTCATCTCCTACTAGAAACAATTGTATACTTTTGTGATTCAGTGAGAAATGTCTATTACAAAAGCTCTCTGGGTTATTTGAAGAATGTAGCCCATGAATTTTAGGGATTTTGTAGGCTTCCTAACAATATAACAGTAAATATAACAGAAGAATTTTAAGAACTTTGATCTGACTCCGCTGTTCACAGGTGATGGAAATTTGAGTCTCAGTTAGTTTCTTACCTGGGCTTACCTTACTGCATTAAGTGACTTCAACCATGGTGAAATAAGAACCTGATTCCTGATAACCACTCAAGTGTCCTGCTGAGTCTTCTCTCATATTTCCATTTCTAGTAATTATTCCTTAAATCAGATTCTTCTGATGAACCTAAGGTTTCTCTGTGTGATTCATGGTATTTTCCTTTTGTTGGTGGTGTTTGTCCTTACAGGGAGGGTGGTAGAAAAGGAGACAAATCACCCCAGATCTGGGCCATTGCTTGGCCAGAGCCAGGTTATAGGGACTTGTAAATTGGCCTCTGAGGCATTATTCTTAGGACTACCAAATACTCTTTACTACATTTGAGAACATAGCGAAATTGTTTCTGCATGGTAGGACAAAGCTCATGAAATACATGACACGAGAGAAAAAAATTCAGCCTAGCAATTTTAATTGCTTATGATTTTCACTTTTAAAAGAAAATAATAGGAACAGTGAGGTAGGGAAAAGGGAAAGTGCAAAAGGAAAGTGATCACAGCCTGGAGAGTGGAAGGGAAGGGGACCAGAAAAGAATTCAGGTGTTTTACACCCAGGCATCAATGCCCTACAGTAAATGTAATCATTATGCACTGCAACTATGTACCAAGAAAGGTAAAGATTTTAAGAAAGAGAAATGTCAAAAAATTAACTACACACAACTACAATGGAATAAGTACATGGAATATGCCAGATTATTAATAATTTGGAAAATCAAAGTAGAGGCACTGAGTTATTATCAAACCTCAGAATATGTGTTCCAACCTAGCCTTACAATTGCTCAGCATTAGGAATTACTGGTTGAGGGCTGGGGATTTAGCTCAGCGGCATAAGCGCCTGCCTTGCAAGCAGGCAGTCGTGAGTTCGATCCCTGGTACCGATTAAAAAAAAAAAAAAAAAAAGGAATTACTGGTTGCTTCCTGAATGATAAAACAATATGTTTTATTATGCTACACTGTTATTAGTTATATCCGCTTTCCTTGGACAACTTGTAGGCTGTTGGCTGATTAAAAGGGAAAAAAAAGGATATCCCAGGGTTCCTTGCAGCAATGTCTTCTAGTGCTTTCAAGACCCACTTCTGTTCTCAGCAGTACTGAGTTTCCTTGTTTGACTATTCATGTCCCAGATTGTTTTTTTAAATATTCATGTGTCGCCGATTTCCAAGAACCCTCAGTAGGCTATTTAAGTCCAAAGCTTCATCTTACACTCTTTGCTTCTTTCACTTAGCATCCACTTGCAGGGAACACTGTAAGTATTCTTGTTGGTTAGTCTACTCAGGGGTATGGTTGATTTATTAAATCTATCACCTGGGTATGAGTTTGAAGTAATCACATCCAATTTGTGGAATCTGGATGAGGTGAGGTTTCTTAGACATGTGAAAATGTGAACTCTCTTAAACTGGGGATGAATAAGATATATTACATGAATGCATAAAAACAAGGTCTTGAAATATTGTTGTGGGTTTGTTGAATCTTAAATTTTAGTACCTGAGAAAGAGATCTTATGGGTGTCTGGGGTCTCTGTAGAGGTAATCAAACTCCAGTAAGGTCCTATGTGTGGTTCCTAATCCACTATGACTGGTGTCATTAGAAGAGACGTGGGCACTGGCACCGGGGAGGAAGCTGTAAAGACAGGTGGGGGTGGGGGTGGTGACCATGTGGATTTAGGGGAAGTCAGGGAACACCAGCAGGCGGAAAAGGCAGGAAGGATTCTCCCTAAAGCTGAGAGAGAGAAAGAGAGAGAGAGAGAGAGAGGCTGTGTGTACGTCTTGACTTAGGATTTATATCTTCCATAACCATGTGAAAATTCACTTCTATTAATTTAAGTCATGCAGTCTGGGAACTCATGGCAGTGACCCCAGGAAGCAATGCAAACCCTGAATAAAGCAAAGGCTATAGGGAGACACAAGTGAGAAATAAAGTGATTCTCTGCCAAAGGGAGGGCAAACAGAAAAGCAGCAAAGCTCCCCTTGGAGAGAAGACAAATGTATTCCAGCTCCTGCCCAAAGGAGACTAAGTGGTAGTGGCCGCCCGGAGCATGTGTCCAGAAAGACCTGGAGTGGGCGCTGGGGCCTGGTGGCCTCAGAGTGATGGCATCCCAGCAGGGTCTGCAGTGAGTTCAGGGGAAGGAATGTGTTTAAGCTGAACAGCAGCAACTGTTGCTGCTCTGCTGGCTTCCTGGACGTGGTGGAGGAAGGAGATCTGGCCTGGTACAGCTTTGGGAGTAAGAACAGGAAGTGGAGATGGAGAAGAAAGTGCCAAGTGGGCATCAGGAAAAAGAAACCCATGACCATTCCAAGTTTGAGTCTGCACGGTCACATCCCATGTCACACTGGGAGAGCGGACAAGAAATCACGGGCCACAAAGCCAGTCCAGGGGGAAAGAAAAGGCACCAGGCTTTGTAGAATCAAATCACCCAGAAGCCTTGGTGACTCTCGGCCAACTACTCACTTCATTTTGTATAAGAGTTTCTGCATTTATTTTCTGGAAATTGAAAGCTCTTCACATATGTTTGTAGGCATGAATTGTGTATATCTGTTGGGCATTTCAAATAATCCTAGGAGTTCTGGGGAAAGATAATCGAGAAGATGGGGAAAACTTAAACGTGGCACAGAACGTGACATTGATTAATGCAGCTGTTGATGTGATGGGCAAGCCAGAACCCTGCCGGGCCTCGCCAGCTCCACACAACATTGGAATCACAGCATCAACCAAACACCGCAATTCACAGCCGAGATGCTTGTCCTGTTCATATCATGTCTCTGTCCTCCTCCGAAGCCTCTCTGGGCTGCCCGGCCTTAATGCTCACCATCCTGTCTGTCTGCTGCCATCACCAAGTGCTTTCTCTCCTGTTCTTTCTCTGCAGATCTGACCCATCACCTCTGTCCCCACAGAGGTGCCCCTCGCTGCCCCTCTCCTCAGCAGATGGAGGGCAGCTCCCTATGCTCTCCATGCCCCACCCCCACCTCTCAGGCCCTGCCTCACCTGCCAGGCTCATGTGTTCCTACAAGGAGATGCCATAGGACTGGCTGACCCAATCGCCCACGCAGGACTGAGCACCTGTAGAACCTCAGTGGTTTAATGTGCATTGCAGGAGCCCTGTTGTTAAGTCTTCCAGCACTCTCTGCAACGTGCCCAGGGCTCCCCAACGAGCTTGTCCTCACACACACTCTAAGGGAGCTTTGGCTACTGCCCACGTGGTGCCAAAGCTCCCCATCTAACTCAGAGTAGTTTCCTCACTGCCACACGCAGGTGTCCTGCTGGAGAGAAGGGGCATCACCTCACCTGTGCGAGAGTGGCACCAAGGACAAATGAACCTGGTGCCATCTGTAAAATCATTCTTTTTGTAGCTAAGAAGAACATTGCTGGTTCTTGAAATCCTACATAGAGCAATCACTGATAATTAGAGATGATTCTATTAAATGGGCTTTCTTGAGCCATTTTAGTGGTTCTAAATAATCATGCTCTAAAATCTTCTGCTGTTCATCTAGAAATAATTTATGACAAAAGAGAAAAGGGAGACAAGGGAAGATGGGAGGAGAGGAAAGGGGAGGAGAGGAGAGGGGAGGAAATGCTTCTGTTAAGGCAAGGTGAATTTCTTTCATGGGGGAATTTATTTAGTGCTGTGTGACAGCAGAAAGCCATTTAAAATGTGTTCAGAAAAACACACCTGGCTGTTTTCTTCCCTTCTGCTCAAGTTCTCATGCCTTTGTTTTTGAAGTGATCGGTTACTCTGAAATGTTTAGCAGTGATGTCAATGAGAAAGCTATTAAATGCCATTTAAATTGAGATAATATTCAAGCATATTGCAAACCAATTGTCTTGAGAAACCTTCTATCAAGAAAACTTTTCTAAGTAAATTGCCATTAAACTTTCAAAAGAAAAGTCTCTACCAGTTGCATTAGATTTTAATAGAAACAAGATTGCTGTCTTGATTCTGTCGAATGAAGCTTTAAGAAACTTAGGAAGAGATGATAAGAGAAAAATATGAGCCAAATAGTCTTATGCATATTTATGTTTATTTAAGATCTTATATATTTGGGTGATATATTTTAGGAGCATATTTTAGGAGCATTAATAGAGAAAGTGGACATACTGTATCTTGATCCTCCATCAGTGGGAGATCATTTCTGATGGCGAAGGATAAAGATGTTAACACAGATCTGATCTGGTGTGGGTTGGTTTGCACTATTCTGACTGTAACCAATTTGTGTCATTGGTACAGTCTGGACAGATGAATGCAAGTCCAGGTGCACTGTAGCAAGGATAACATTTAATTAGTATGATCATATGTATTTATTTTATTCTCCTCCCTTTTGTACACAATGCTCAATGGTAGGATGACCCAATAATTAGCTGTTCCAGGGTTCTGCTCTCTTCATCACATCGATTGTGTGACATATCAAATTCAAAGCAAAGGTCACATATTTGAAATCATGAGTATCTGTAAAACCTCAGTTAAATGTTATCAGTGAGGAATATATTGTTTTAGAGAGGTAGAATTTGGGGAGTGTTGCTTTGTTCTTTTAAATCTTAAATTTTTAGAAATTAATTTTATATGGAAAATCTCAAAATAATTAGCTGTTTTCCCACTTTTAGAAGCAGATCATCTGTAAAATAAGCACTTTAAAGGAACTTGGTTAAATAGTTTAAATCTCAGCTAGATACACGGAGAAGCATGTAGGAAATTTTCTCTCCAACCAGCTGGCCTGCAACTGCTGTTCCTCCCCAGGTTTTCTGTGTGTGCTCGTGGCTGCACCATTTTTTTTTTAGGGCCAGGGTTTTCTAACCATTTCCAACATGACTGCAATGCTCACATCACCACCAGTAACTGGATGTGTTAGAATTGCATGGAATAGAAGGTTTCTAGATCCTCACTGAGTCCTGAGAGATGTTTGCCAGGACTGATCACAAGCTCTGTGCTATTTAATTTGGTGACTAAGACATCATTTTGTTTTGTTGCTTCTTGATATTTGATTGATCTCTTTTGTCATAGGCAAGGTTGCTGAACATTTGATTTATAAATAGAAGCGCTCTAATCTATGAGTATCTGTCTATTTACCTAGTATCAATCTACCTGCATTTGCATATGTGCTGTGTGTGCATGTGTGTATAGCTGATGTTAAAAATGGCATCACAGAGTGTGATTGTACCAGATATGGTGGAATTCTCTACCACTGCGAAGACTACACAGCAGCACACATGCTTATGAGAGAACATTGTTTTAAGAAAAGCTGATGGGAAGTGGTGCATTTAACACAAATCCTTTATGACTATAGACAAGAGGCTGAAAAGGGCCTTGATTGTTGAGTTAAGGTGATGGTGTTGTAAATTTCTATACGATACCTCTGGGAGGCAGAAGCAGGAGGATCGCCAATTTGAGCCATGCCTGAGCAACTTAATGCCTTAGTAAGATCCCGTCTCAGAATAGAAAATCAAGGGCTGGGACTGTAGCTCAGTGTGAAGGTCCTCAGTTCAATCCTTAGTGTCACACACACACACACACACCCAGAAAGAAAAAAGTCAGTAGGGTAATGGACAAAGGTATAAGTGAGAAACCCAGTGGGCCCAGTGAAGAACCACAAGTCCCTACCACTGTGAGCACAGAGAAAGCCTGGTTTTTGCCAGCCAGCGAGGTCAGTATGTGCCGTGACGCTCTGAATCTTAGACTTGACATCTACACGGAGCTGTTAGAAAAGATATCTGCCCACAGAGTTCATTACCTAACAACAGGGATCCCTAAAAAGGTGAAAGGAAATTAGATTTATTACAGCACAGCGTCCTTATCATATAGGAAGTCTACGGTGTCGTCCCAAGGGGAGTATCTGATGTGTGCTGTCACATTAGCATTTTCCATTTCCATAACAGTTAAAATCACATTCTGTGTCTTGGCCATAAACATTTATTAATAATTCATTCTGCCTAGATTTATGAAGCTCTCACTGTGTGCCTGGCAGTGCAGTGGTCACAGGGCACAGCAAGGAATCACAAGGACTTAAGCCATCCTTAGGGGCAGGGCTCTCCAGTGGTCAGCTCTCAGAATTTTTTTTAAAATGCAAAACATGTCTTCAAAATGAGTATTAGTTCCATCCTCTTGACATTCCTCATGTTTGCTATCTGCAACCAAATTACACACAAGTGAGTCCCCTAGATGGCTTGATTTTGGGGTAAGGGAGAGAAGGGGGTGACATACTTTCAGCAGGTAGTGAAGTCCACCGACAAGGAATTGCTGCCTTGGTCAGATGAAGTGTTAAAGACGATGAAGCACACTTCTAAATAAAGAAGCCAAAGTTACCCTTGCAGAACCCAAGAGAATGCTGCCTTCTAGGGAGACAAATTGTCTTTTAAAAGGAATAGAATAACATACACTGGAGAGACCCACGTGCCTGATTCCGGATCAGAGTCTACAAAAGCAACTTCATAGAGAAAGCGCCGAGATCTGGCATGCAGACATGCAGGGGGCACTTGATAAAGATGCAGTAACCTCTGTGATCATCTGGCTTCCAATGGTATTTTTTGTAAACAGCATAATAGTCATATATGTGATAATAATCTCCGCATGTTAGACAGTCTTGCAATACTGCAGACATAGTGATCCCGGAGGGGAAGTACCTGCTGTGCAAGGAGGATAATGCAGGCATCTGATGCTGAGAATAGCAGAAGGAACGCTTAGTATTCAGGAGGATTTCTCCCCGCGACACCTCTGCACTCTTCTGCTCTTTCCCTGCAAAAGCGGCAGCAAGCACCTGGCTGGGGAGATTAGAACACAAAGGACAGCAAATTGGGGAGGGGGTGACAAAGACCTGCTGGGATGTGTGAGGGGGTGGCACCTAGGCATCATGAGAACAGGTGAAGAAGAAAAGAGACCAAAATAACTCAGGGAATTTCTTCACTTTCCTGATCATAAATCATGTGAAGATTTGTAAGCACAAAAAGCATATAATTGCTCTGTAAGTTTCAAAGAAATCCCAACCCCCTTTTGAAAAATATAGGTGCAATATATATTTGCAAATGTACATAAATAAATGCAGAAACACATGCCACACATACATTGTTATGTTTTCTTTCAGTTTCTCTTCAAAATATTCTACCAGGGGAAAACTGGAAACAAAACAGAAGCATCCAGGGTCTTTTTTTGTAACCATTCCCTTGGGCCTGCTGTCTTTGCTGCTCAAATTCTAGATGGTAGTTATTTGTGCCCGCCACTAGAGGGCAACAATGGGGAAGAAAAGAACGCGTTTATTGGTCTACAGATGGTTAGAATCGGGTCTTATTTCTTCCCCAAGCCCGTCTTCCCTGTTTCCCTAGGTGGATCTTCTGGTTTCTTATCTCACCTTTAAGTCTTTCTTAACATCCTCAAATATTTCTTGAAACACTCCAGATTCTAAGGGTGCATTCTCTACCTATTGTTTCTCTGTACTCCATGGTAAAATGTGTTGCACACCTTATAAAATTCCATCACTTACTGAACACCTTCATATCAATGTATAAATATGTTAAAGCAAGGATCTGATCTGTATGCTGCACCTGAGGTTCCCCATGTGTCAAAAAAATGCCTTGTTGGGCCAGGGATTTAGCTCAGGGATTTAGCACAAGTGCCTGCCTGGCAAGCGCAAGATTGTTAGTTTGATCCCAGGTTAAAAAAAAAAAAAAAAAAAAAAAAAGCCTTGTAGTTACATCATAAAGGGTACCAAAACCTCTGTGTCTTACCTATATTAACATTAAAAATCCTCACAGCAGGATAGTTGAACCTTAAGGCTGGATTTTTAAATCTCATTTTACATAGAGAAAACTAAGATTCGGAGATGCCAATTAATTTGCATGTGGTCACACAGCTACTGAGACTAGAACCGACATTCCAAACTGCGTCTGTGTGACTTTAAACTCAGTCTGCTCCTGCTACAGTCCACTGATGCAAAGAAGGGAAAGGCTTCCATTGCCATATAAAGCACTGTGTACACAGACAGGCCTGCAGTCCTAGCGTTCTGGAATGCTGAGGCAGGAGGATTGCACAATTTGCCAACTAAAGTGGGGAATAAGAAGATTAACTGAAAGATTGGATATTTGAGGTGCCTACTCCCAGAGCTAAGGTCCTGATTAGAGCTGCAGAAATGACTTTTATTTTAATATCTTTTGAAAATTGACTCAAGTAACCACTTCTCTTAGCAAGTTAAGGGGAAGTTTTCAATATTCTTTTTGCTATAGGGAAATTTAGCAAGAGGGGAACGCCAATTCCAATACCAAGATACCGAGACCGTGGAAACATAAGCCTAAAGTCTTTCTATGCTACAATGTGTTGTTGTTACACTGAACACACAAGTATGAATACATTGCATTCATAATAACTTTGTTATGAAAATGTTTAATTTAGCTAGATAGCGTAAGAAAGATAAGTCAGTTTGTGACCCAGAGGATGTTTCTACTTATGTGCTAGCAGTCCCCTTAGTTGTACACTGAAATTTCTTCAAACATCAACAAATACAGTATATTGATGTTGACTTTACAAGATTTGACTTTACAAGATTTGGGGAAAAAAAGACTTTTATGCTTTAAATACAATAAGTAAAATGGATTCTACTGTTTAAAATAATTTTAAAGATTTTT
The DNA here is from genome assembly GCA_004027295.1 of Dolichotis patagonum. NCBI lineage: Eukaryota > Metazoa > Chordata > Mammalia > Rodentia > Caviidae > Dolichotis > Dolichotis patagonum. The sequence continues at coordinate 25,242 of PVJX010003795.1, forward strand.
CCTTTCCTTTTAATAGATCATCAGTAATTTATGGCACTGAGGCATTGGTAAGCTCACTGCGGCCCTCTGACACAGAAGACTGTTTTAGTTTGGTTTTGTTTTTTGTCTTTTTGAGACAGAGTGTCACTATGCAGTTCAGGCTGACCTTGAACTCACATTGTAGCCCAGGCTGGCCTCGAACTCACAGCAATCCTCCTGCCTCAGCTTCCTGAGTGCTGGGATTACAGGCATGTGCTGCCATACCCAGCCTTACAAGACTGGTCTCACAGGAGCACGTGACACATGTATCATCTACTGTCCTCCAACACACTGCCAAAAGCTGAGATTGTCCATGTAGCAAACAATACTCATGGAAGGGACACTCATGTGACAGGAAAGTATGCTTTAAATAATTAAGTTAATTACACTTGAGTAATAAATTAATCATCTATTTTCAGGAAAATTTCAATTGCTCTTTAAGGTTAGGACACAGAACAAGTAGTGTTTTTCCTAACCAAGGATAGTCTTTTTTTCCAGCTAAAATTCCTTATTTCTAGTGGCATATAAATTACACATGCTTGATATCAGAAAACTGAAGTAGATTGAAAATAATACCAAATGTTTCTAAGGATATTCTTTTATTTTTAAAAGGTGTAGAATCCCCCAGGCAACTGAAATATGCTGATTAATTAAGTGATAATATTAACACAAAATCATGGTCAGAGGCTAATGATTCCCAGAAGAGATACACCAGATAAAGAGGGATAACTGTCAAAATGAATTTCAGCATAAAATTGAAATGTCCACCACACTGAATTCTCTTGATGCAGCCTCTTTCATTTTAGTCTAAGGAGGCACGTGTAAGAATGTTTTCACCATCCGATGTGTCACCAGACTGTGAGCATGTGTTCTGCCATTTTTCTCTACGTCACCCTATGAGATCATATTGGGAGCTTCAGGTCTGTGAGGACAAAGATAATGCTGGTGCCATATATGTTAATAAACCAGGTGAACGGGGCTGGCCCCTAGTGCCTACCCTGCATAGCCAGGACACCGTTCCCTGGCCACAGGTCCAGTGCTCACCCATCTTCAACATTTCATCCTGTACCACTGGGTTTCAAGGCTCGCAGATGTTCATAACCAGGGCTGAGGTTGAGCCTTTCTATGTTAGAATCCAGGTCCTGCCATCCGCTGCACACGTGACCCGAATCTCTCTAAGGCTCAGTTTCTACATTTAGCGAAACTGGGATAACGACACTTCCTTTCTCAGACATTACACTGTCCACACGAACCACTTAGAGAAACTGGCATGTGATAAGTACACGGTGAAAATCAGCCATCACCATCATTGTCAGTGTTGTCACCCTGTCTAACATCTCCTGAGGACCCCAGTTCTTAGAGCCCGCGGGGACCGGAGATGAGCACGGGGGCACAGGAAACAGCCACACCGCCCAGGGCAACCGAGGTGCATATCGATGCCTAGCCTCACGTTGGGGCTTGAGGTCATTTTTAAGCACACTTAGGGAGATAAAACCCAAACCATTTTAACCTACTGTATGAAATGAGTGTTTAGCGCCTGTGTTTCAGGATTGCTTTTATTCTGACTGATTCAGATTTGCAATCATTACCTTCCCAACACTCCAAAATGCTGACCTCGAAAGCAGCATCAGATAGGAGAAAAAACCTCTCTGTTTTATAGACTTTCTCTTCACTGTTTATCGAAGACAATTTAACTGGCTATAAATCAGGAAATCTGATATTTTCCCAGGGGACCTTGTGTTTTCTTGATTTATGGAACTGAAAAGCACTGGCCTTAAAGGACTGGACATAGAAGAGTGTGATGGGCAGCAGGGAACACGCACTTCTCACCTGAGAGTCAGAAAAAGCAAGAGTGGTGGAACAGGAGAGAGTCGGGGGTTAGACACTAAGGCACAGAGACTCCAGGGTGGCCCTCGTGACCCCTGTGTCCCTGTTTCACCCCATGTGACTCTTTCCCCGTCAGTGGGGGCAGGAACCACGACCTGCTTTTACTCCACAGAAGCCTGCCGTGGTCATGGAGGGTCAGCGCTGCGCTTGTTTAACGCATTTCACGTGCTGGTCTAACGCAGCAGTGGCCATACTTGGGTGGCCCATATGACCAGGGACTGTGCACAACCTCTAGGAGCTGAGAGTTCTCCAGCTAAGAGCCAGCAAGAAGCCAAGTCCCAACCCAGCAACTGCAAGGAACTGAATTCTGCCATCAGCCTCATGACGTCTGTAGTGGATCTGTCTAGTTTGAGCCTTTAAAGAAGAACATGACCTTGGTCAGTATCTGTGTGGCCTTGTGAGATCCTGGAGCCAGGCTTGGACCACTGGTCATGGGAATATTGGATAACAGATACGTGTTGTTTTAAGCCATTAATTATGAAGCTGTGTTATTACGAGCACTAGATAACTGTGCTGGTACTTTCCACTCTGTGTTCCTACAGAAGTGCCAGTGATTCTGGGCAGAAGGTTTTATCCATGCACAGAGGAAACTGGCATTCAGGCGTGGAAAGTAACTTGCCCATAACATGCAGCTGCTTTGAGGTAGGCAGGGCAGTGATTCATAGAGAGAAAGAGGCTTTGGTAGTTCTTTTGTCTCTTGTCTCAGTAAACTGCTAAATTGGACAAAGGATATCTCTTATCATCTTATATTTTTCGTAAGTAGAATGAAAAAAGATACTAAGTATGCGCTCCATTTTATCCTTACATCAGACCTAATAGGACTGATGAAATAATTCCTTTAAGAAACTCTCTGCTCCCCAGAGAAAGGCTTGTTAATATAGTTAATATTTGAAATAATTTTAAAGATTTTTAAATTATAAGTGAATTACTGAGGAGGTGCTTGCTTTCTGAGAATAATTCATTCTTCTTTGTATCTAAAAGACAGTGATTTAAAAAGCATATAATTTATGTGTCTACCAATAATACACAGACAGTATTTCAACTCTCATTTCTAGAAATGGACTCCAAAGCTGAATGAATCTATCTCTGGGATTTGTAAGACCTATTTGTCCTGGAATATCTGCAAAGACAATAGCTCATCAGATACTTGAAAACACCTCTTCACCTTCTATTTCTTTAAATATGGCTGGGGACTTTACATAGCTCATATTAGCTTGGAGTCTTCTCTGGCAGACACATACTGTTAGCTTCCAATAAAGAGGTCAAACAAAGGGCTACTCTTGGCAACTAATACTCAGGAGAAACCAAGTTCTGGACTTTGGTGTCTGTTCTATTCATCAGTGGCACCAGATGAATTCAGATAAATTGCTTGTCCAATTAGAAACAGAATATCTGGTGGCTTCATTTATCCTGAAATTGAAATTGAAAAGAGAGACAAAGTTGGCACAAGAGACAAGGCAGTTAAAATTCAGAGCCAGGCTTTCCCTTCATATTTTATGTCGCTACGGGTGCACTTTCTGATGCTTTTAAAAGTCAGGTAGGGCTGATGGCTTCCTGATAGGTTTCAGAAAGCAATTCAAGCTGAAACAAAGGCCCCTCACACTTAATGCTTGAACGTCACCACCATTGTTAACTGCTGCTTTTGTGGCATTAAATAAAAGCCCATTATGTTTCATAGCATTTTATAAAGAAACCACGAGACATACTAATGCTTTAAATGTTTTGCTTCAAAAAGGAATCTAAAACCTTCTGTTGTGCGCTATTTAAAAAAAACTGTGGAAAAATTAGTATATGTGAAATTTCATTTGCTGTTATCTTTACCTATTTTCTTTCCTTTATGTTCCAAAAACCTGAGTTTTCATCAAGACATGTTCACTAAAAAGTTACCAAGTCTTGAGTAAGTAACTTAACTATCAGCCTTATCTGGTTTGCAGGGTATCGACTGGGTGCCACGAAACTATGGTAAAGAACAAGACATTCACTAAACCACAGCACATGGTTAATATCAATCTATTCTTCATCCTGCACTTGCTTCTTCAAAATATCTCTCAGAAAGGGTACACACCACAAAGGAGTACACAGTGCCCCTTAAAATTATCTCTTATAAAGGGTAAAATAAGGGACTGAATATGAGCTGTGGACACACTATAAAGAATATATCACATCAGTGGGTGAGAGAGATTTCTTCACTTCTATAGCCTTTTAAATTTTGAAATGATAATGTTTGGTCTATTAAAAATAAATTATTGCATGCCAGGGATTTAGCTCAGTGGCATAGGCACTTGTTTGACAAGGGTGAGGTAGTGAGTTTGATCCCCAGTACCAGAAAAATATAAATAAATGAAATGAAAACCAGTAAGATTTGAAACTGTTTCCTCAGTCTGGCCATTCTTTCACGGTCCAGTCCTCAGGGCTGGCATCCTTAACTGTTGTCTCTTAGGTTAGGGATGAGATAAGGGAACACCTCTGTCCCAAGCCTCATGCTCAGACACAGGTATCTCCAGAAATGAACCTCTGATGATTGGAATGAAGAAATACCTTTAGAATTTGTCTCTGTCAAGGTATCCAACTGACTTAGTATCTCTTCCAACAGGCACTGTCTTACTCCAAGCTTAAGCCACCTTCTCAGGCACTGAGTTCTGTTCTGCCCACAGATTCCCTGCCTCTGGGTAAATCTCCGTCTTACTACTCTCATAAACCCTGTTTGCTGGCTCCTCACAGCCCATCCATGCCACCTTTCCCCTTGCCCCCAAGCTTTTCACCCTATACTCATGCTCCTCTCCTTTAGAATTTCCTTCATTGTTAACTAATTGTGAGGTAAAAGAAAGTCATTTCACCTGCCTGGGGGATCAAGTGTACCTCTTTAGGAAGGGAGCATTTGAAGATGGGTATGTGCTTTCACTGTGTATGTGAAGTTCTATTTTGTTCTAGGGCATTCTAGAATGTTCTACATTGCCCCAGAAACTAAAAGAAAGAAAAACAAACAAAAACAAAACAAGGAGAACTCTTCTCAGGAGCATTAATGAATCTATATGCCTAAGTAAAATCTATTATATGATATTATGAAGATCACATTAAGAGAAATATTTATTTGTATATATTCTGATTTGTTTTTATAATCTCATTACCTCCTGTTTTCTGACTACCACATCTCTAAAACAAAAGCAAGTTATTATGGTATTACATTTTTCTTGTATTGCTAATGTTTATTTTTCTACCCACTGTTTTATGTGGATATGTGCACCTATCTAAACTACAACCCGAGGAATTTTGTCCTTGAGTCTTTTCTTTTGCATATAGCTGTGTGTAGTTTAAGGATACAATTTAGGTAAAGATACCTTGAACCTTGTATTTTAACTTTTTATTTAACAATGAAGTCTTAATTATTTTTCTCATTCCTAAGACAAAATGCCCAACAACCAAAGTTACAGGAGGGAAGGTTTATTTTGACCCATAGTTTGTAGAGCTTTCAGTTCATAGGTGGCTGGCTCCAGGGTAGGGTGGCATGGCAGAGGGGCATCATAGAGGAAAAGTCATTCATGGTAGGCAGAAGGCAGCAAGGCAATAAACAAACCACAAGTGACAATAGTAGTTTCTTGCTGCCCCTTTTATATTGTGTCTAGGTTACCTGGCTTAGAGCCAGTGCCAAACCAACAGTGAAGTCATTTAGTAATCACATTGCCTTAGTCCCAGGACCACACACCCTAATCCAGCCACCTCTGAAAAAAACCAATGATTATATGAGGCTTGTTGGGAGGGCATCTAGACCTAAACCACAACAAATGCTTTTTCATTTCATTGATTTAATCTCACTTAACTCTGCTACTTCTGCAGAAATGTCAGCTCAGAGAAGCAGCCTTCACAGGCTCAGTCTCCCAGATGGCAAAACTGAGACATTTCTACTACTATTTCTTGGTCTACTCTGCCCACCTGACCTCAGAGTTGAGGAAACAGAATCATTACAGCCAAAGAGAATGTATTTTTATTCTCTTCTAGAATGTTTTTGAAAAGTTATTAAACACCTACTGTGTACTAGGTACTGTTCTAGTAATGCATCTGTGGAAAGAATAAACAAAGCCTCCTCAAACATTTTTGGAGGCACAAGTGGGAATAAAGCAGTGACCAAGCACAAAAATAATATGGAAGTCATCATGTTACAGTGATCCATGCATACTCACGTTTACAGCAGCGTGACTCACAATAGCTAAATCATGGCAGTGGCTTACCTGCCACCAACAGATGAACGGATAAAGGAAGTGTTTATACAAGGAAGTACTGATCAGCCATGAAGAAGGATAAATCTGAATGATCTGTAGGGAGATAGATGGATCTTGAGACTATAATACTAAGGGAAATAAGTTGGACACAGGAGGTTAAACATTTCTTGGTGTGTCTAATATGAGAATCCCAAAAAAGAGTGAGATAGTGAGGCATGCTAAGCAACAGGGAGATAGATTATTTAGAGATGGGAGGAGGATCTGGGAAAGGAGAGAGGGGGTGGTTGGAGGACTTGGGGGGGGTAAAAATGACCAAGTGAATAATGATAAGTATATCATGGAACTAAAATAAGGTGATCACGCAAGAGTGTGACCAGAGCATACTACTAGTGTAGGGCTCAGGAATGTCTCTGGGAGAGACACAGCCTCCACACTAACACCTTGAGTGACAAGAAGGACTGAGAGACATGGTGACCAGGGAAGAGGATTGCAGACAGTATCAAAGGCCCGAGGTGGGATTTTATTCACCCAGTGAGCATGAGGGGCAGAAGAAAATGTCAGAAGCACCACACACAATGTGCAGGGGCAGGAGGAAGGAGGAAGCAGAGAATGAATTGCACATGTGTAGGTACTCCTTGTCATAGTGTTTTAAGGGTAGCACGGATTTCAGAGGTCACTTTAGTGAATGAGATGATGCGAGCATTGCGGTTAAAGTAACTGCCTCAAGGACACACAAGGAGCTGGCCTCAGAACCCAGAATGAGCCTCTTAGCATTCTATCCTCCTCACCCTATGCAGGCTCATTGCTCATTTGGAATTTGCCCATCACATGATAGTTGATATTCTACAGCTGCAGATTGCTTAAAGAAAATCTCAGCAAGATGACATTAATATAAGTGACCCCTGTGTTAATGGAGAATTGGATCCAGGATCTGCATGGATACCAGAAATCCACATATGCTCAAATTCTTATAAATATAAAATGGGGTAGTATTTGCATAGAACTTATGAACATCCTCTTGGATACTTAAATCATCTCTAGATTATTGGACATACATAATACAATGTAAATGCTGCATAAATCATTGTTTTACAGTATTGTTTAGGGAATAAGCATGAGAAAATATCTGCATGTGTTCAGGAACAACTAGTTTCTCCCAACTATTTTCACTTCATGGTTGTTTGAAGGCATGGATGCAGGGGTCATCCACAGTTGGAGTGCTGATTGCACCACATATGTTCAAGAATGCAACGGAAAAGAAGTCAAATGTCTCAGCTCAAAGAAAGAAAGCATGTCAGCATTTAGAATATGTTTCCACATCCCCGTGTCTACAGCTGGCATTTCTGGGTGTATGACAATACAAGAGGAACAAAAGATGTAGAAATTTCTCTCTTCCAAATAGCAGTTTTAGAGCTCTGAAGTGAAATTATTTCTTAAAGCAGAGAACTTTGAAATGAGCAATAGCATAAATGAAATCCGAGGCATTACACCAAATTTAATAAAAGCGTTTCAATTTTGCTTGCTTTGAGAGTTCATTAGCTTTCATGTGAGAAGTTCTTGACTCCCTAAAGACTTTATTTGCATCCTAGTTACCAAAATCAAGTTGAAAGGGCTCAGCAGTGTTTCCTGTTGAGGAAAAATGGACTTTGCCTATTTGGGAGATGCCACAGTCATGAAATTTTTTAGTGTTTACAATTCTAAAGCTATAACTTTCTTTCTTTCTTTCTTTCTTTCTTTCTTTCTTTCTTTCTTTCTTTCTTTCTTCTTTCTTTCTCTTTTTCTTTCTCTCTCTTTCTTTCTTTCTTTCTTTCTTTCTTTCATCTTTTTCTATCTCTTTCTCTTTCTTTCTCTCTCTTTCTCCTTCCTTCCTTCCTTCTTTCCTTCCTTCCTTCCTTCCTTCCTTCCTTCCTTCCTTCCTTCTTGGTGGTGGTGGTAGGAATATAATCCAGCACTTCTTGCGTGTTAGGAAAACTCCACCACTGAGCTACACCCCAGCTCATGATTAGCTTTCTTTATTTCTGACCTGGAGTGTGATCAATGTGTTGGCCTAAAAGGAGACTTTCAATCTGAAACTAAACATCTACAATTATTCAAGTCAATTACAGGTTCTGCAATATGAATTCCATTTCAGATTTCTAGTTCATTTCATACTGCTTTCAACCCAGAAGAGAGCCTATAGTTCTGGTAGAGTTGGTTATGGCCCTAGTATGCTTCCTCATTAACTTTTTTGAGGTTTCCTCCTTGCAAATTTTTGTCTTTTGTTTCTTCCTCTATAAAATGAGAAGGGTGTCCAAATTTAATGGTATAAGATTCCCTTCCTCCCACAAACGAAAATATTCAGCAGCTATTTTGGACGCTCATTAAAAATTGCATGTGCCAGGAAAAGCCCAAGGCCATATTGATAAGTATCATTTCTAACCCTTCACTTTAACTTTGTCTTTCCTTATTTCATCACATAGCTAAGAGGAGTTAATGACATTGTGGTGTGAGCATTAATGATCAGAGATGGTTCTATCACGTCACCATGCTATTCCTTGTATGTCTGCTAAGGAAGATGACTGAGTGGTTTCAGACTGTCCAAAGTCTCCTAAGAGGAACAAAAAGTATCCTTCCCATGAGCCAGTGGCAGCCATGGAATGGAAGGAGACACAGGAAGCCAATTTGCCTTTCCCATGAGCCAGCCTGTGTGTGGGCTGGGAGGCAAGAAGAGCAGAGCCCTCCTCCCCCGTAAGCAACCAGTTGTGCAGAGGAACACAGACTGAGTTGCTAGCAACTGAGGTACAAAAAAATGACTTGATGCTTGTATTGTTTGATTGACTTTGTAGGTGTGAAGATAGCAGTCTGAGAATCTTTTAAAAGGATAACAATATGCCATATAGCAATTATGGGAGATTTCCTCTGGTCTTGTTTTTGAAATTCAATATTGTTCTCATTGTTTTGTGTTGCTCTATTTCATTGTTTTTTCTATTCAGTGTTTTTTTTTTATTGGTTTTACTCTGTTCTGTTTTGTTTGATTTTATTATGTCTGATGGTATGGGCAGCAATTTTGAAGATAACAAGAGACATTATGGTAGCAATGATTGATTTCCTATTATCCTGTTATGAAGTCCTGTATCACATTCACTGTTTCATTTTGATTGGCTTTATTCTGTTTTATTTTGTTTGGTTTCATACTCTTTTTTTCTTTTAAAGTCTCCTAAGAGGCAAGAAACTCTGGGAAGCACGTGATCCCGCAGATAAGGAAGCAAACCTCCGATCCATACTCTATGTTTTATATTTCAAATAGGGCTTATTAGCCAAGATATGATATAAATGAAGTTCCATTTTGTTTTAAAGATCTAAGCTTTGATCTTAGATCACTGAAACTACAAACTATAATCAACTGCAATAATCATGCCTCTGAGAATTGAGTGAGGGGTTCTTTTTTAGATGATTTTCTGCATCGGGGCACCAAGATACTTCCTACGTTCGCTCAAGTGAAATGCTTGTAAGCTATAAAGATTCTGTCCTCAAGTAGTCTCAAACTGTAAAACACATACACTATAGCTTCAGTGTTTATTCATTTATTTTTTCCTTTGTCTTATTATACAGTGTGTGTTTGTTGAGCATCTACTGCACAGGGCAACAGCTTTTGAATAAGAAAGCATGGAAAAGTATTTCAATTGTAATTGAAATATTACAGAAAGTAAAAAAAAATAGCAGCTCTTTGGTAACTATTTGTTTAGGTTTGTATAACTCAATGTTTAATCATGCTTACTTATGATTCAGCAGAAGTGAACCTTCAGCTAGTAGGCTGCGCCACAAGATGGTGGAAAATTAGTGAGCTAGTGTAAGTTTACTTCCTCACCTGACTGTCCTATCACCTCCTCTTTCTTTTTCTCTGCCTCTACTTATCTTTTTTTCCCCTGACACTGGGAATTGAACCCAGGGCCTTTGCACTGAACTACATCTCCTCTTGTTTGTTTATTTATTTATTTTTAATTTTGAAACAGTATATCATTAAATTGCTAAGTTTCCCAGGCTGGGCTTAACTATGTGATTTTCCTGCCTCAGTTTACCAGAGTGGTAGGGGATTGCAGACATGCACCAGAAAGCCTAGCTCATTAATCATTTGTATTAACATGTTCAGTATCAAAGTGATCAATGTGAGCCTTAAATATTTGGATTCCACAGGCCAGGGGTGTAGCTCAGCGGCACAGTGCCAGGGATTAATTATAAAAGGAAATATCTCAGATTGATGCATTTTTCACAGATCTTTTCTTTCTAAGACTCTTGAATTTGATCTTAAGATCACAGATCTTTTCTTTCTAAGACTCTTGAATTTGATCTTTCTAAGACTCTTGAATTTGATCTTAAGAATCTATCAAGAGAAAGAATAGAGCACGATTTTGGGAAATGAGGTCAGCTGGGTGTCAAACTTGGTTGGAGCTTCTAATTCATTTACAGTGATAAGACTTCAATCAGGTGTGAATTAAATAACTTTGTGCTTTAGATATTGTAAAGTAAAGGTACCTTTAATTTTCTTTTATAATTTTTTTATGCATCTTACCCATACTATTCCAAGAACTGTAGCCCAATTCCAGATCTCATTTGGACTTTTTTTTTGTACCAAGGATCAAACTCATGACCTCATGCTTGCCAAGCAGGTGCTTATGCTGCTAAGCTAAATCCCTGGCCCCTTATTTGGACTATTTTTAATGAGTCTCTATCCTTTAAACTCATTCTATGGTGCTGCGCCCTAATCCTAGCGCTGCAGATACAGTTTTCTAAAGCACAGTACTGGTCACTCACCTACTTGAATACTTTGAAATGAATTCAATCACCTGCTAGATCAAGCACTGAACTCCTTAGTCTAGTACTTAAGGCAATCATTTGGTACTGAACTACTCTTCTACTAAACCTCCTGTGAGCCCCTTGAGGCTGAGCTACGGCAAATACAAATATTCTTTTCTGCTTCTAAAACAGGTTGTTGCTTTAGACTCTCAGCTCTCGCCTTTCCTTCTTTTCCTTTGGAGGAATCCCAGGCACACGCCCTCAAAGCAGACATTGTGTCTCGCCTCTGTAATAATGCACTTTGGTCAAGAGCGGCCATGCATGTCTTGCCTTTATTCCAAAATTGCTTTTTAAAAGACTCTGCATCCTTCACAACAGAGCATTATCATTTCTTCCCCCAACTGAAATTTCTTTTGTTGTTTCTTTTGCTCATTACAAAAGCAATACAGTTTTATTACAGAAGAAGTAGAAAATAAAGAAACAGGGAAATAAAAATCATCCATAATCTGACCCACCCAGACATTCGGTAGCTAAATTCTCATATCTCTACTTCTCCTTTTTGCAGAACTATTATACTTCCAAAAGTTCTCAAGCATAGATTTAAAGTAATAATATGACACCAATTATTACAAATAAAAGGAGTAAAAATGAATAGGAACTTCACCATACAATATCCTTGATTATGTACTTCTTGTAGTTATTTTCTTGTAAAAAGAACACATTCACATAATTGTACATCCTTTTCTGCTATGTAAATTCACCTTAATGTCAAGGTTCTCCTGAGTAATATTTTTGTACTGGATACATATAAAGACACTACAGAAAATGTACTGTATAAGAACCAATATTACTTAAGTAGGTAGCTGCAAAAATTGATAACAATTCCTAATTGGTTGGAGAATAGGGAAGCATTTAAGCTGAGAATTTCATGATCTATAAATAAATCCTTTTGACGCACTGGCATCATACACAGAAAGATCACAGAATGACAACTCTACTGCCTACCTACTCAGCCAACTGGGATTGGTTAAAGTTTGGTAGGTAATCAAAGCCCACAGCTATTTCTTTGTAGAGATAATTCTAGCTTTGATTAACCTGACAATCACATTCCAAATTAAGATTTCTACTGGAAAAGAGGCACATTAAACGTTTGCTGGAAACCCATGTGACTAATGAATATAAAAAGGTCCAGCTAACAAATCATAGAGCTGCAAATATTCCACATATTACAGACCTCCTTCCTCCTTCATGCCAGGCAGGAAATGAAGCTCTTCTTGTCATTTTCCTGTTCCCATATGATGTGGCTGGAAGACGGCTTTGCTAGAATCAGCTTTCTTTATATCATCAGTATGCTTGGCAAGAGCCAGTCTTCTCTTAGAGGGCAGGCCATTCGAAGCTGGCTTTCACTTTCATGAAAATACTAAACCTTGTCTACTCCAAGAATATAACAGTTCTCAACATCAGGTTGTGCCAATCTGAGTAAACTGGGAGTGTATTTATATGGGATTTATGTTGCTCTCACATGAATGAAGAAGACCTTCTCTTGACATTGATACTGATGTCATTTCAAATTAAGTCCCAGAGCCAGGTGTTCCATATACATGCTTTCATTTACATTAATTTATCTTAAGGTAGTCAGGGGTAGGTTATTTAAGTTAGAATTAATGGTATCTTTGGGTAAGAAAGCCTTTTGTAGCTCCTGAGAGGTCTTTAATACCTCTGAAAGAATATAAAAATCTAGTTTTGTGTCTTTGTGCATTGTTCTGGGAAATTGTTCTATAAAACCTTTATCATTTCCTCAGTTTGTGACCAAGATTTTAAAAGCCCCTTGCCCTACATTAAATACAGTTGAGTTTGCCCTCCTATTTATGCTGTGAACTTGTAGAGTTGGGAGAGTCCTAAGGTGATGTAGTGAAAGACAGGGAAAATCATTTCAAGAAAACTCTTGGGATTTTAGCCAACGTAATTTCACAAAGGTCTGTATGTCTAAATCATCACTAGTATTGACCACCAACTTTATGCACAGACAGATTCAGGAAGGGAGATGAGTGAAGGAATAAGTACCCTGCAGAACTGTCTTGTTTAAACAGTGCCTATCAGAATGTTATTAACAGCTTGCTTTTAAGGCAGTTAAAATAGTCCAATAGAACGTCTTGGTACTTATGCTATTAGGAAGTGAAACATTCATCACACAAAGTGTGCGCATGAGGAGTCCCCAGAGAAATCCTTGCTTGATCGCCGTATCAAGATTAATTGGCCTAAGTCTGGGTCATTATTTCCCTTTCTATTGATTTATGGACACTGAATGCTGAAAGCCTAAAAGTTCTCCAGTACAGTAGATTAACGATGCACTGCAAGTGATTATTATTATTATTTTAATGTAATGAAGGTTAGAAATTATGCACTTAAGAAACAAATGAGACAAGATCCAAGGATCTCCTATAACAACGCCATAGTCATTTGAATTCCTAAACACTTTCTTCTTGAGTGGCAGAAAGATGACAAGAGGCAAACTGGCTCCAGTTGGGTCCCTTCAGTGGGGTTTATTTCACAAACCAAATCCATCTGACCTACAAGGAGAGGAGGGGAAAATATTGGGAATTGTTATCAAATGGATCAAGTTTTCATTTTTATACGCAGTCTAAGTAATGTCACCAAAGAAGATGTTTGAGTCATGATATACATGTTATATCATGGTACATACACATTATAAATATGGTGTACATGTTTAGCCCCCAGCTGTGTTTGCTCATGATTTAATATTTTTTTCCTTTTCCCTTCCCTTTTCTTCCTTTCTCTCCCCTTCCTATCCTTCCCCTTCCTTTCCCTCCTTTCTCCTCTTGTATTTTTCCTCTTCTCCCCCCTTTTCTTTCTTCTCCTCCCTTCCTCCTTCTTCTTTTTCTCTTTCTCTTTCTTCTCCTTTCTGCACCACTCCCTTTCAATAGAGGAGAGCACAACTTTGAATTCTTATTACCTTGCTGAGCAGCCTATCTCCTTATACACCACTCATTTCCTTTCCAGAGAGAATGTTAAGTACTTAAATGGAAATAATGTAATACATGTATGCTCTGTTGTCTTTCTTGATTCTATGACAATTAAGGAGTTGTTTAGATTTTTTGAGCAAGCCATGGGGAAAATTTAGCATCATTCTTAATACTGCACATCCTTGTAATCCATGTGAATGGGTGGAACCACACTGAGAAACACTCCAGTCTATCAGAATTATTCATTAACATTCAAACAAAGCTTGAATCTAGAAAAAACAGATGGAGTCGGTGAAATGTTTCTCTTTTAAATCAATTCTTTTCTTTCCACTATTTTTAATGCTTACTTCTTTGTGGTAGAGAGGTCATCTAGAGCAAAGATGAGTTTGGGAGACTTTAATTTTCTAATGATGATGAGAATAACAAAGTTGAACATATAAATAAAGTGACCATAAAGGAAGGGACAAAGATGGAGCAGAAGCAAACTCTAGAAATCAGGTGGGAAGAAGCAGGAGATAGAGGGAAGTGAAGGGAAGGCAGGCAATGGGCTTCCTCAGGTTCAGCTTCCACCAACCACTCATAAAAACAGGAATGATAAAATTGGGCATGGTGGCACGGGCCTGACACCTCAGTATTCTAGGAAACTGAGGCAGGAGGATCACAAGTGTGAGTCTAGCCTGAGTAACTTACCTACTTACCGAAGCCTTGTTTCAAAAGTTAAAAAGGGTGTGGGTTGTGGATGTAGCTTCATGCAGATGCCCTGCATTCAATTTCTAGTGCCACAAAAAAAAAAAAAAAAAAAAAAAAAAAAGGATTTGTGAATTTTAGCAAGTGAATTTCCAAATGTTTTTTAAGAATGCAAATATATAATCTTAGGTCTTAAGTCTAAGCTTCCTCTGTCCCTTTGTGCTGGTGTGTTTCCAAATAATGCAGAGAAACAACATTAAATATGTATCTGTCTTTTAGTCCAAAATAAGAGCAAAGAATAAAGTAAATGATGAGGGTTGAGATTTATTAAGTGCCACCATGTCATTCACTGTTCTAAGCACTTTGGAGATACTATTTTATTTTCCCTTCTCCTGAGCTTACAGAGGTGGAAACTGAAGCCAAGACAGCATAGGTCAGCTGTGCAAGGTCACAGCGACCTTGAGGAAAGTGCCTGTATTCAAGCCCAGTTTGATAATCTTTCCTCTTAGCCTTCACGTATGTGCTAAATTGAGGTACATGTTTTCAGAACCACAGGTATTAATGTCCAGTCTTCTGAAACTGCAGGGCACACTCTATCAATAGATTCTATTGCCAAATGGCTTAGAAGAGATAATGTATGCATTGGAAATCGAGCCAGAAAACAGGCCATTATCTCTTCTTGCCAGTTTCCACACTTCTCTTCATTACTGCCCCGAAATTTTCTAAATTTCATCCCTCAGTCTTCTTCTTTCAGGGAGATAGGTTGAAAATAAGTCTTTATATGGCCTCCTTTTTTTTTGACATTTGCAGTCTCACTAGGGACATCAGGCCAGCAGCAGAATTTTCCTTCTCTTGGAAGAGGAAGCCGCTGAAAAGGTAACCGAGAAGTACATCAAGTCACCGTTAGTCACGCCCAATGGAGCAGCACATGATTCCTGATAGCTAATGAATTAAAGCTTACATTAATTTGCAGCATAGGGGTAACCAGCTATAGTGAGTGGAAACTTCTAAAGTGGCCGAAATGACTTCTGCCCTTTCATAAAAACAGACCAAACCGCAGACAGAATCAAAATAGAGAAAGAACTTGAATCTCCAACTGACAGAGGAAATTTTATAAAACTCGATCGGAGCAATGCAGTGCAACAGTGTTCTGAAAACAAAAGTGGGTCATTTACTTCCAGATCTTTTACATTTTGTATGGATCCCCAGTTCATATCAAAGCCAAGAGAGATCTGTGCAAGCCCAAAAATGGACTTGTGATACAAAGAACAATGAGGAAAGTCCAGATAACACTTAACATTTTTGACTTGGCTCAAAAACTGTCATGAATTTTTCTGGTTTCTGAACCCCTGGAACACTTATTTGTCTTTTTTTCAAAAATTCATTATTCACTTAATAAATAGTTGCTTTCAAGTTAATTTCTTGGACTCATTTAGTTGATTTTAATAAAGTCTGTAACAACAAAATGTTTCCCACCTGTGTTTCATCCTTCTAAGCACTTTTAAGACACTGAGTTATTTATCTCCCTCCCAAAATCTTTTGATAAAATGACATGATTCCAATTTTACAGAGGTAGAAACCTAAGTGTGGGGGTGTAAGTTGCCCAGGGTTATGGGAGTGGTGGACAACAGCAGAAGCCCCAGGGTCAGGTGATGTTTGCAGAGAGCCAGGCTTTGGCAGCTTTGCCTTGCTCTTCCTTATTCTGACCAGATGCCAAGATGCCCAGTACCCCAGTGCTGTTCATAAACCCATTAGCAACCAAGTCACCACAGAGCTGTTTGCCATTATGGCTTAGCCATTCCTCTCACTGACTCAAAGTTTGTTTTTAAAAAAGGACTTGAAAAATAAATTCAAGAGCATATTTTTTGCCCCTTTACTCATCTTTCTAGCAAACCCTTTCTGAGACAATAAAACAGAACAAAAACTCTTTTTCTCCTTTTAAACCTTGAAAGAGTCTCAATTTGATGTTAGGCTTATTATTCACAGCTCAAGTAGTACTTGAAGGGGGATTTGTGGGTGAGATCTGCTGCAGTCTGTAAGTTCACTCAGGGAAAGGGAAGTGGAACCCTGCATCTACTTGTTTTCTTTCTGATTTGAATTCTCCCTCCACCTCCAGCTGTCCACTGCTAAATGCCTGGGCTCCTTCAAAACTTGGGAAAACAGGGAAGTGAGCGGGACGTGGGGCAATAAATATCACAGTGGCTTTGATCTGTTTTGAGTTGACTTTGGCTTCTGCTGGCCACAGCAGAGACTCATCATCCACTGCCTCCTGTGGAAGGCTTATTGGATGATCAGGAGACGTCTAGAGACCCCTGTCTCTCCCCCAAAATGCCATTCGCTCACTGTCTGCCTTGTAGTTCCCTGACTAGGGTGACAGGCTGGCTCCTGGAGCTGTGTGTTAGGTCCCTGGGTTTCAGAAGTGCGTAATCATACAGGCTCTTTCTACTGGAATCTCATCATTCCTCTGGGTACCTCTCCACGGCAAGGTTCATTTTATAAAAAGATTTTTAAATCTTTTCATGGTGCTAAGTATGAGAGCCTTGTGCATTCCAGGCAATTGCTCTCCCACTACATCCCCAGCCCTGCAAAGTCCAGTTACGATTAACCTCCTCCTTGATCAGGCCAACTTCTTGTTTCTGTTCATAGCAGCTACACTGGAAGCACTCATCTTTGGTGTGCACTCAGTGGGAGTCTGGTGACTTCCAAAGCCACAGAACTCCATTCTGCTGCCAGCATGCAGGTTCTTGTCTCTCTTATGTCTCAGACTTGTTCCAGACAGCAGCGTATTGTGTTCTGTAGACACACAGAACACCTCCCTAGTGTAAGATGCTGAAAAAGAAGATAAGATCCCAAATGTACAATAGATATTGTGAAATGGAAATAAACTGTTCCAAGGGAAAGAGAAACTGGGATGGGGAAAAGGAGAAAAGAAGGAAGGAAAAAGGAAATTTGTGTGTGTGTGTGTGTGTGTGTGTTAAGATGGTCATACTACTGATTGTTCACTGAAAAGAAAGTTTTGTGACTATATTGTTTGATAACTTTTTTCATGCCTATATCTTACAATATGAGCAACTGCTTTGAAGATAACAATATGCAATGTACTAACCAGTGTTACTGTCCTACAATCTTATTTTGAAATTTTGTACCATTGTTTATTTTTTCTTTAAACACACACACACACACACACACACACACACACACACACACGACACCAACCAAACTGTCTTCATGGTTTTCTTAAAGTTTCTCCTATTTACTTTGAGGTCCATAGGGATTTTGTTTGAGATATGTTACCCTTTTGGGATTACACTTAAAATGATTTCCCCCTCCAAATTTCCTTTCCAGGAATTTTCAGAATATTTACAAAGACACGGTAAAACCTGCTACCTGCGTTCATTAGTGCATGACTGTGGTGCTTGTGTGAGCTTTGGCAACTTATTTCACCTCTATCCGTATTTGTAAATGTAAGGGGTTAATAGTATCTTGGAATGTTTTAAAAGTTGACAAAAACATCTATAAAGTATTTAACCCAATATCCTGGCACATATAAGCAATATCTATTTTTGTTTTTCACAAAATATCCAGTGAATCATTTACATTGGCGTATGGTTATTCAAATGCAATTGGCTACACGGTGTCTGGAGCTCCAGAGGGTTACAGTTAAGCAAAAGGCCCTTGGGTTTCTCGTTTGTGGCTTGGGATCTAAGCCACATTCATTGATGTTCAACTTCTTATTCACTTGTCCTTTTTTTTTTTTTTGAGTGTATGAGATACAACCGCATGAATAACCACATTGGCAGACCTCAGAACGATTGAGTGTCTAGAAATACAAGAACGTTTATGAACTAAAAATCTTCCCAGAAAATCTTAGTTCTCTCTGCCAGGTTTTCCAATTAAAAATATTTGATACCCAAAATTACTTTTGCTATTCTAGGTCTCTCATGGTTTCAAATGAATTTTAGGATTGTTTTCTCTAATTCTGTGAGGCTTGCTGTTGGTATTTTGATTGGGAATTCATTAAACATGTATAGTAATTTTCGAAGTGTCAGTATTTTCACCATCCTGGTTTTTTCCTACTCAAGAACAGGGGATATCCTTCCATTTTCTATTATGCTCTTCAATCCCTCCTCTTTTTTATAGATTACTATAGTTTTCAATGTAAAGATATTTTACTACCTTCATTAAATTGATTCCCTAGGTATCACAACCACTGACTTGAAATTATACCATAAAGCTACCATGATAAAAACAGCATGGTACTGGCAAAAAACCCCAAACATACAGAACTGAGGATCAGTGGAACAGTTTAGAAAATACAGAAACAACTCCAAATATAGTCAGCCACTTTATCTTTGACAAAGGGGCCAAACACATTTATTGGGAGAAATAGAATCTTTTTAATAAATGTTGCTAGAAAAACTGGCTTTCCACATGCTGAAGATGAAAACTGGACCCATATTTTTCACTATGCACTAAACTAAAATTGAAAAGGATCAAAGACCTAAATATTAAAACAGAAACCCTAAATCCATTGCAAGATAGAATGGGTAGGGCTCTTGAAGACATAGGTATATGCAAAGACTTTATGAATGAAATTCCAGTTGCATAGAAAATAATACAAAGAACCAACAAATGGGATCTCATCTTATTAAAGAACTTCTGTACAGCAAAGAAAGCCATCAACAGAGTAAAGAGACAACCCATACAGTGTGAAAACTTTTTGGCAGCTGTTTCTCAAACAATGAACTACTATCTAGAGTATACAAAGAACTCAGAAAAATCAGACTTTCAAAATTTAAAGCCTCAACCTAAAAATAGGCATCTGAGATGAATAGATACTTCTCAGACAAAAATGTAGAAATAGCAAATAAATATGTGAAATATGTTCATCACTAGTCATTAGAGAGATGCAAATTAAAACCACACTGAAATTTCATCTCACTCTGGAAACAATGGCTATCATTAATAAATTAATTAATAACAAATGCTAATGGGGCTGTGGGGAGAAAGGAACCCTTCTCCACTGTGGGTGGGAATGTAGACTGGTGCAACCACTGGAGAAATTAGTGTGGAGATTCCACCACAAAACTAAAACAAGAAGTTCTGTTTGACCCAGCTATTCTTCTCTTGGGCATTTGCAAAACAGTTAAAAGCATGATAACACAGCAATATATTCACTCCCATGTTTATAGCAGCACAATTTACAATAGTTAAATCTTGGAAACAGTTCAAATGCTCATCAACAGATGAATGGCTAAAGAAGATGTGGTATCTTCATATAATGGAGTACTACTGTGCTGTAAAGAAGGATAAACTTGAGGCATTTATAGCTAATGTGTGCACCTTGAGACTTTTTTTTTTGGCACCAGGGATCAAACTCATGACCATGTGCTTGCAAGGTAGGTGCTTATGCCACTGAGCTAAATCCCTGAGACAATACTCTTAAGTGAAATAAACTGGACACACATGTTTAAATATTTCATTGTTTCTCTGGTGTGAGAAATTGAAAGTGCAAATAAGGACCAAAAATGTATAGTAGATACTGTGAAATAGGATGAAAATGTTTAATTAAGAAGGGGAAAAGGGGAGAGGGGAAGAAGAAAGAGAAAATAATAAAAAAGAGGATAAATGAAAACAAAGGTTTTGTAAATCAGCAGGGGGAAGAAGGGTTGAAGAGAGGGGAGGGGATTGGGGAGAAAAAAGAAGAATCAAGATATTCCATGCACAGGTACAAATTCCCTATGATGAAGGTAATCATTATGTATGTCTAATTTTACCACAAAATTAAAATTAAAATAAAAATCTGAGAGTGGTTTGAAAAGGTAAAAAGGATAAGCCAACCTGAGGCATCATCATTATCTCTCAGTAGCAGATAGAGAAAGTTTCTTATTGCATATTTTACGTATTTTTTCCTTTATAGGACTAATTTTTGATGATGATGGTGATAGCTCTTTACAGAGTTTGTACAAACAGTCTTATATTTTAGTGCTTTAGTTTCCATTTTTAACCAGAAGAGGTACATTGGAAATCTCTTTTTAAGTTTGAAAAATGTACAGAATTTAATTTTTAAGTTGAACGTTTAATGTTAGTGCTTAGCTATTCAACTTTGAATTAACTGGCATTTTTCTCTTGCCAAAGTTGGAAGCTGCAGCATGTGAGTCTCTCTGTAGAGTAGCCCTTCTGTAAGGACCAGACACCCCAGGATAACAGGGCGAGAGAAGATAGTAGCAATGGAGGGGGAGGGGAGCAAAAATATCCAAGCGAGGAGTAGTGGGTATGGTGTAAAGCTTCTCTACTCTAAAACAAGTTTTTGCTGTCCTCAGAAACACTAAAAATGCTTGTCAAATGATGATGTATGAAGAAGTGAGCACACAACAAACGTGATACAGATGTTAGGAAGATACTAAGAGATGTGTATTTATATGAAATTCTCCATCTTCATTTCCTTCAATATTAGAGTTCTCAGTTTTTCCTTTCTCTTTCATGCCTGGATCAAGCATTGCTAGTTTACTAAGCGTGTATTTGAGAAATTGGCTGCTACATTTAGGCAGTAGCCCTGTCTTGGATAATTAGCTTCCAAATAACAGAAAGTTCTGGCCCCTTGCTAACCCAAGAATAATGAGACTGTGGAGAACTACTGAATTGTATCTGAGGACACTGACCTACAGAAATGGCTCTTCTTTGCCTCAGTGAAATTCAATTCTTTATTTGATCTCAAAACAGTGAAACACCATACCTGTTTGCTGCTTTGCATCATTATAGGCCTGGCCTTTCTGAAGCTCACAGTAGTAGTGACAATGATGATTTCATCTCTATGTAGTTTTTAAAATTTACAAATCATTTTCCCATGTGTGATTTCATCTGGCAATCCCGGGAACACTTCTTGGATAGGTAAGAAGAGGTAAAGAAAGGAGCAAGAAGTTGGTAGAAAAGTAAAACATATGATGTGATGACAGTTTCACCTGCCTTTTGGTTTTATCTTTGATCACTGTTTTCTCTGTTAAAAGTCCATTTTGCAAAAAAGTGTGTTCTCCCACTCATTACTAATACTACCCAAAGCAGTAAAGGTTTATGGATAAACACCATCCTTATGCCATTATGGAAGTATAACCCAAATTGTACCTCCCTACCAATCAAAGTAGTCATATTCCCTCCATAAAAATTGTCATTACGTGAATGTGCACAAAAACACACATACATATGTAAAGATAGACATGCACACACACACCCAAACACACACACACACAGATACACACACACACACACACACAAGCACACACACTCTCTCTCTCTCCCACTCTCTCTCCTTATCTCTCTCCCTTTTACATTATAAATTACAAGTGTTCTTCTGGTTAGCATAGTTGTGTTTTTATTTTTGTCTGGCTAACCTCAGTGGACATGTTCACAGTTTAGTTAAGCTCTACTATAATTCCATGGCACATTCTGCTCCAATCCTGATAGCTTGGTCTTTTTTTCCTCACAAAATAGAACTCTTAAAGACTTCTGACACTTGTCAATATATTCACTTTGCTTGTTACTAGGCTACAGACAAAAGAAAACATTCAAAGTCTCTTTCCTAGGCTGCAGCTATTGGAATTTATGCAGACAAGATGAGATTCATCACTTCTGAAAAGTCTTTATGGTTGTGAGCTAGGATTTCACTGGACAATGATCCAGTGAGAAATGTCTCCCAACTATGATGCAATATACTGCAAGGATCTCAAGAACAAAAAGCACAATGTCTCAGAGTAATGATCTCCCCGCCCTGCCCTGGGGAGTGAAACTAATCAGGCTTTATCTCCCTCTGACATGAAATTCAAGACATACTCACTCAGATTTTAATTACCCTAGTCTAGAGGACTAAAGGGAATGGCAGAATTTACCTTAGAGAGAACTTCAGATTAAGAGAGAGATAAAGTGTTCAGGAGATGACATCCATTCTTTGAAATTCAAAAACAACGGGTGTGATAGAAGATCTCTCGTAAGAGTTGGTGGTTCATACCTCTTTTGAATGTATTGGGTATCTCCAGGTATATTAAGGAGATAAGCTGATGCTTTCTTTATGTTAAGGCCAATGGCAGGTCACCCATTTGGATGTGAGCTGAGATTTTACAAATGACTTAAGGAGAGGAGGAAAAAGGAAAGGAGGAAATAGCTTTTGCTATATCACTCCCTTCTTCTCTCACATACCTGCCAACCTCCAGTCAGGAAAATGGAAGGATAATTATTTTCTTGTTATTCCATTTCTAATACATGAAGCAGTAACGATAGCTTTGATAGCACCCACCAAATACTCGAGAATAGATTAGTATGTCACAGTTATTTCACAGCAGTGATCTGGCTTCAGAAGGAATGATCAAAGCAGATAAGTTTGTGTAGAGAGGTGCTAGCATCAAAAATTTCAAAGTGTGAGGCTCTCAAGAGAGAAGGGAATCTATCTTGTGAAGCCAGGTGGGGGTAGGGACAGCCTTGGAGCCTGGGAATAGAACAAAAAGGAATTATAGGGATTACCAAAACCACTCTTTGTATTTCTCCAATTTTTAGGGGGATCCTCGAGATGTTCTGGAAAGAACAAGGAGTATTTACAAGATAATACATTTCTGAAACTGCAAAGTGTGCTGGTCCTCCTTACTACATCGAGGATATGTCTACACTGAATTATAATTCAGAGCAAAGCAATTAGAACAGACTTCTTGAGCATGATTTTTAATTGTCTGCACCAGAGTCTGCATCATTAGTATGACAGTTGGCAGGGTGATGGATAAACACAAAGGACCAAAGCTCAAAATTAATCTTTCCCACTTTGTCGCCAAAGAGTCTGCAACGGCGCTCAATTCGCATAGGGTGCGTTGTGTTTTGAGAGAGTTAATGGAGGATATCTCACAGAGGAGCAAGGACTTGGGCTCTAGGTTGTAAAAAGCAGTTCCAGAAATCAGAGCCACTAATGGAGGGGGATTAATGTCCAGGGAAGTGGAACAATGAAAATATATTAGCCTCAAGGGACACCCTCCATGTCCCAGACTCATTCTGTAGTGTAGAGCTTTACTTTCTTTTAATCATTTGCAGAGCATCTCAAGGGAGATAGTTCCCTCTGGGAGACAATATATAACACAGACAAAAATCAGAAAGATTGTAGAAAACACTGTGGTAAAAACCTCAATTCTTAGGCTGGGACCCTGAGGGGCAAAGGACTTGCTCAAATTCATATGAAACTAGTCAACACCTGACCAGGAACAAGGGTAGGTTGGTTAGCTCCCCTGTCAGGGTCTTTATCCACAGTTACCTTTCAATTGTTTCAGGTACCTAAGGTCGAGTGCTGTCTGAAAATGTCAAATAGAAAGTTCCAGAAATAAACAGTTTCTAAGATTTAAATCATGGACCACTCTGGGTAGAGTGATGAAATTTCACCTATCCCCCGCTGTCCTGTCTAGCATGTGAATCATCCCTTTGTCCAGTGTAACTGCACTGTATATACTACCCATCTGTCCATCACTTAGTAGCCATCTCAGTGGTCAGACTGACAGCCCAGAAGTCCCTATACTGAAGAAACTCCTATTTCATCTAGCGAAGGCCCCGAGCAGAACATAAAATTCTCCATTTAAATGAAAAAGGGAAAGTACAATACTATACTTTGAAAGAGGAGAAGCCATATGTACATAACTGTTACCAGAATATATTGTTTTAATCGTCTGTATGTAAGGTTCAGTCCTATTTGTGGTTTCAGGCATTCACTGGATCTTGGACATATCCCCCATGGATATGAGGGGATGACTGTAATGGCAAAGGCACTTTTGGGACCTGTCGTCTCCATCAGGCACAAAGTGCTTTTCCTAAGTTTGCTTAACGCTGGGTGCACCTCCATACAGGTGAGAAAAAGGCATTAGAGAGTCAGTGACCATGAAGATGAGGAAACGGAGGCATTAGGGAGGCAGTGACTCAGTGTAAAATTCTTGCAGAAGATAAAGGGAGACTCCCAATATGATTCCCCCATCTCCTCTTATCACAGTACCATGATGATCATGCAGTCTTAGGAGTCTAGATTCCAGAAAGGACGTGGGGTCACAGGTGACACAACATGAATTGTGGACCAGAACCACTGCTTCCTTAGGTGACACAAGAGAACAATACCCATCCCTTCTGACGCTGAGGAGCTAGAATTTGGGTGGAGCTGGGGGAGGAGTGCGGCTCCACACAGGAGACAGAAGTCCAGAAGCAAATGGGCTGACAGTGAATAGTGGTGTCCAGATCTGACCACTTCAAACTGTAATGTGTGTGTGAATCCCCCGGGAATCTTGTTAACATGCAGATTCTGATGCAGTGGGTCTGGGCGGGACCCAATGATCTGTTTCGAATCAGTTCTCAGCAGCTGTCCATGCTCCTGGTTCATGGGCATCTTGGAACTGCAAGGCTCTGATCATTTTCCCTTTCTGTGCCTCTCCCAAAATACCAGGAGCTGACTTGCTCTCAGTGTTGGCCCTCATTTAGTGGGTCACAGGTTTTACCGTGGCCTTCGACCTGGTTATACAGTTTGGTTTATTAGTAAGAGGGGGACTGGTGGAAGCTGCAGAGTAACTTTGCCATGGCTACAGTCACTGGCAGGACTCCGAAAATCAGCAGTGATTTTGGAGGTAAAATTCCCTTCATACACAGTGCATGCAGCTCTTAGAATTGCAGGCGGAGTTAATGTCCTTAAACCCCTACACTGCCATTTGCTGATGGCTTAGGGCTGGAAAGAATAGTATGGAATAGTGTTACCGAGTCACAAACAATCTGGCAAAAACTCTTCACTATCATTCTAGAAAACAGTCTTCTTAATTGACTCCCTGGAGCCCGACCATGGACTCACGGTTAAGAATTTGGCCTTTCACCCCAGCAGGATTCTCAGAGCCCTTACAGTTGTGCCTGAAATCAACACCCCAGCACAAATAGAGACAATACACATATACCAACATGAAAATGACTTTCATTGAGTGCAATTTGTAAATATTTGAACACTTATTCATGAACTAATTAGGGCTTCGTATCTATTTTCTATCTGTCTGTGCAACCTTAATATCTAAACTCAATGAAGTTTTTTAAAACTTTTACATTTAATTGTTTTGCTATCTTCTCATTGACAAAGCTTCACAATCATTTAGAGAAATGAATTGGCTTAACGAATTAATTATTAAAATCCACCTCTGCTGTTGCTGCCTCAGCAATGCTCATACATATTCAAAGCACTCCCTCCCCTCGCCCATCTAACCAGTGTGGAGAGGACTTCTTCTCTGATGAGTGCCAGGTGATGAGGAGAAATTGCATTTAGCTTCACTTTGATGGGATTCCAATTACACTCAACTGAAGTGCAACAGACATTTTTGCAATGTTCTCAGTACTGGTTTTGAAACCTAATGCATGTGATTTCCACACAGAGAAAGGGCCGATCTGTTCTGCCATGAGATGTGGTGCCTACATCACTGTTACACTAGCACGTGCGGGTATGAAGCACAGATCTGTCCTGGTTTGGATCTGAAATGGCCTGCAAAGGCACGTGTGTTGAAGGTTTCGTGTCCAGTGAGCAGAGTTCAGAGATAGGAAGCGATTGGATCATGAGAGCTCTAACCTCATCAGTGGAGCCTTCCACGGACTGATTGGTAACATAAATGGACTATTGGAATTGAGTGGAAATTTTAGAAGGGTGGGATCTCTCTTGCTCTCTCATTCCTTTGTTTTTCTCCCCATTTATATCTTATCTGCCATGAAATGAGCCATTTTGCTTTCCCATGCCCTTCTGCCATGCTATTTGCCTCGCCACAGTGGAGCCAAGTGATCATGGACTGAACCTTTGGAACCAAAAGTCAAAATTAATCTTTCTTCCTTTAAGTTATTATCTGATATTTTGTCATGAAGATGGAAAACTGACTAACACAGGACAGTATGGACCATGAGCTTGGACAAGGAACAGATATCTGTGAGATTTGACTAGAGAGAAAACCTGGTATAGCGAGGAATTCTGCAGTCAGGGGGAGGAATTTGGGTCTTAGACATGGTTGTATGGTTCTATAAACTAACTAGACATGCCACTTCTTATTTATTAGTATATGGTTGTGATGTTTTAAAAAATCACTTCACCTATTTGAAACATAAGTAGTTTTCAGATTTGTAAAATAGAGATAGCAATATCTATATCTTAGGGCCATGACAAGGATTCCAGGAGATTATGCATGTAAAATACTGCCATACCTTACTAACAAATTTTTGTTAGTGCTCAAAAATTTTAGTGCTTAAGCCAAAACAAGGGATCACATACTGACATGTGCTATAATGTAAAGAACCTCGAAAATATGCTAAGTGATAGAAGGAAAACACAAAAGGTTGCATAAGATATGATTCTGTTTACATAAAATTTGGAATAGGCAAATGCAAAAGGCAAATTGGTAATTGCAAGGACTGAGGAGAGGGAATAACAGGAAATGATAACTTAATGAATATGAGTTTTATCTGGAGGGTGACAGAATATTTTCAAATTAATAGAAGTGGAATAGTAAATGGCACTGAATTAAACACTTTCAAGCAACTAATTTTATGTTGTGCATGTTTTACCCCAAAAGGACAACACTAGTGCATGTTTTTCCTTTCCCCATATACCTTGTGGATCAGCTCCCTCTTTCAGAAAAAATGAAGGGCCATGGACCTATATGGGTCTTCGCAGTTCTAACATTTTCTGGTTCATTTGAATTGAGCTTAGCGACAGTTTGCTCTAAGTCCTCTGCTAGTGGTCATGGTGCCAAAAAGGAGAAGAAAAATATAATGCTTGCCTTTGGAAAGCATACTGCTAAGTAGAACCGAGTTACTTAAATAATAATACCTGCTATGGTTTAAATCTAATGTCCCCCCAAAAGTTTCATGTGTCCAGAGGTGGGGCATTTGGGAGGTGAGTGGATCGTGGGATGCTGTACTCATCAGACCCTTCACACACTGATGAGTCCATGGCTGGATATACTGTTTGGACCTGGGCCCAGCTGAAGGAGGAAGCCACTGGGGATGTGACTTTGGAGGGTACATCTCTGGCTCTGGCTCTGGCTCTTTCCAATCTGTTCTGCTTCCCAGCTCTCAGGAGCTGAGCAGCTTTCCTCTGCCATGTCCTCTCATAATGCCATTTCTAACTTGGAGTTAGCCAGTCCTGTACTGAAAGAAACTTCTGAAACTGTGAACTGAAGCAAACCCATTCTGCGTTAAATTGTGGGTGTCAGGTATTTTGTGCCACCAATGGAATCTGACCAATGCCGCCCCGATGGAAACAGATTGTTATGGTTTGTGTGTAGATGTCCTCACAAAGCCTCATGCAGTCACAGGGGTGGGTTTCTAGAGTTTGTGATTGACTCAAGGTCCAATGCTGGGAATAAGAGTGTGAGTGCTACACCTGGCCTAGGGCAGGTGCTTGTATACAATACAAGGGACAGAAAGAGGCTTCTCTCTCTCTCTCTTCTCTTACTGCTTTTGCTATCTTCTGCCACCATGAACTGTTACCCCTCTGCCATGCCACTTTGCTTTAGAGCCAGTGAACTGTGGACTGAAACCTCTACAAACTGTGAGCTAAATAAACCTTTCCCACATTAACTTTGGGCATTGGGTGTTTTGTCTCAGCAACAAGAAAAGTAACTAAGACACAGACCCAGGTCAGTGTTGCTTCAGAGCAAGTGGTAGCAGTGAGGCAGTATAAAGGAAGAGAAGACAGCACAGCATGGGATCTTTTTACACAAAGCCCCAAACTGAAGAACTGGAAAAAATAGATATGGGAAGTGAGAAAGAAACCATGCCATAGCCTTCTAAATGGAAAGATAGCAAACAAACATCCAATGTAACGCATACACTAAACTTAATTAACCCAGTGCTGTTACCTGTGGATAGCCTTATACCACCACGCTATCAAGATGTAGAGCATTCCAGTGAGACATGTATGCCTTCAACAAGTCAGATTATTAAACTCACCAGTTATTTTCAGTAATGAAACTGTGTTCTGCATTGTAGCCTTTTATAATCAGAGATGCATTTTTATGCAATTGTTTTTAAAGAATCCCAGTGCTAGGTCACATCCATACTCAATTTTATGTATTTTGAAGGCTGATGTGACCCAGGCAATGTTTTCCAACATTTTCTTCAATCTATTATATTTTCTCCGTCTTCTGATTTCTCAAACACCTTTGTGTAATCTCTGACTGACAAGAAAACAAGCAAGTGTGATGTCTTCCTCCGTCATACAACATCCCAGGCACTGGAAAGCTCAAACATCATTTCGGAAGTCAGTCTGTATGGTACATGCTAGGGAAGATGTTTTCAGAGCAGCTTCTGAGTCCCCAGTCATTCTGAGAAATATCTCGGAGGAATGTGGAAGGGCGCTGTCACAGAGCCAGGAATAGAGCGTGGGCAACCAAAGAGAACAGCTGCTCACTGGGGACAGTTTGTTGGAGCTACAAAGTGACTGGTCAGGCACACATGCTCTTTCTTGAGCACTCTGCTGATGTGAAGTCCAGAAGTATAAGAAGAGTACAGAAGCTCAGAGAGAACAGGAAGCAAGTAGAAGCCCAGGCCAAGGAAGGAACAGTTGGCCCGAGCTGTCATGCAAGTGTTACACCTGGCCTAGGGCGGGTGGCCTGCAAAAAATATAAGGGACAGAAAGAGGAAGCTGTTGGCCAGGAAGAAGCAGGTATGCCTCAGTGCTGATCTCTGAGCAGGGCTCCACAGCACAGACCACTGGGTTACTGCTAGAAACCCATTAACTAAGGGTCAACTTGTGACACCTAGCTAACTGAGTCAGCATCGTGCTGGGTGTGGAGGGCCCACCTGAGGATTGTTGCCAACAGCATAGGAGGAAAAATGGAGGGGAAGATGGTGCACTGTTGATTCTCCTGGAGAAGCTTGTCATTCTGAGGCACCGATATGAACTCAGCTGTTATCATCAGTTGAGCTCAAGTCCTCGCTATGACTGAGGGTGACTGCAGTTCTCTTTGGGGAGCTCCAGTCCTTACTTTGAGTGTCACTTTCTTGCTCCAGTGCAGATCCCTCAGCCTGCTGGCACAGATCCTTCATCCTGCTGGTGCAGACTTTCTAGCTTCCACCACTGACCTTTGGCCTTCCCAGTGCAGTTTTGCACTCTTCTGTATTTGACTTTTTGGGTGAATATTGTAAAATAATCCTATGAATTATGTGTACTGTATTAACTCTATTTCCTTGCAAATTCTGACTACAACATTGACCCACCATGAGAACCCTGTGCACCTCTGCCTGAGAATCTGAAGGAGTGTCACACATATTCTGTCTTAAATGCAATTCATCAAGAGCATTTTTATTGTTATCAGGGATAGGTGGGGTGGATCTAGTCTGCAGGAAGGACAACAAAAATTACTTATGGGAGAGAAAACCATGATACAGTGAGAAGACTAAGTCAGCAGGAATCAAAGAGTAATTTCAACTCTTTTGCACATTATCAGTGGGGAAAATGAGTTGAAAAACACCTAGGTATTAAAATTTGTTCACCTCACAAAGACAGGGAGAATCTGCAGGAGAGATTTCATGTTCAATTTGTATAGGTGTCATTTCATTAGTTCTCTTCCATACCCAATGAAACAGAATGGGAATAAGACATAGAAGTTTTTTTAAAAAATTCTGTACTAAGAATTGAACCCAGGGCCCCCAGCCTTTTAATCAGGTACTCAACATTCAGCTATACTCCAGACCCTAAAAGACTTCTCAAGAAGCAACAGTGACCAGCTCAGCAATGGAGGTAAGGTTGTCTCAGTAAGTTCAGTTCATTTATTAAATATTTTTACCTCTAGAATATTAGGGTCTAGACACTCCTTTTAAGTGTAAGGACTTGCAGTTTAATATCTAATGATGAGAGTTATTATAAAATGTGTTGTTTTAACCAATTGCCAGAATTAAAAAAAGAATAAGTGTGCTATTCACAAGACAATTGTTCCTATAATATTTTTGTTTGGATGGAGGTTAAGTTCTAATCTATAGGCCTTTCTTGATTTTGTAGAAACTATTGGATTTTATAGTTTTTTTAAAGTATCATTTTTCCCCAAGAAAGATAACTACCATTCTATTAGTTGACATAAGATTCCTTGTGAGTGAAGTTTTAATAAATGGAGAAACAAAAACACTGTCAGACAAAGAACAGAATGCAGAGATATTTAAATCTAAATTTCTGGGAACATGCTTTTGTTTCCTCTTTGTTTTATCTTGTTTGTTGTTGGTTTTGATTGTAGAGTTGGCATGTAGGTTTTCTGTCTTGCATCAGCTTGGTGGGAGAGGGGGCTGCCAAGTGCATTGTGCTGAGAGTGACTGAATTTTACCTGGGCCACTCTGGGCAGGGTTGGGACAAAGAGATGATGTTTGCACAGACCTCGGAAGTACAATATGTGACAGTCTGGCACCAGAGTGGTTGGGCTTTTCAGCGACATACTGAAAGTACCCATGCAAATATCAACAATAGCTTTCATTTTCCCTATTACTAAGGCAGTCTGTGCTTACTACAGAAAGTCAGAAAACATAGCTAAAAATAAGCCATGGAAATTAACACGGTTTTATCACTTAGGTATGTGGCAACAGTACTGAGGGATACAATCTTTCTTTCCCCTAGAAGCACTATTTTCTAAAAATGAAGTATTAACCTAGTTTTACAACATAATCTTTTTATTTTTATTTTTATTTTTATTTTTTAACATGAATTTTTTAACCTTGATAAGATTTCGTGAAAATCTTTCAATCTCATTTAAAATAATTTCCTTGCATTTCAGTGAGCCAGTTCAATGTCATTTTCCCACTATTCTTATGCATTATGGTGAGGGTACTACTTTTTATTATTTTATTTAAGTCAATTGCATGAATTTTGGTATCAAATCTTTTGGCACCTACCTGATTATTTCATTAAGTTACATTTTTATGAGTGAAATCACTGGAAAATAAGTGAAATCACTTATTAACATGTATTAATAAACCACTTTTAACATGTATTAATGAATAGTGTTCCTGTAATGTCACAAAAATTTATCAAATTTTTAGAATTTGCAGTTGATGCTTTTAAATGTGCCAAATGACTGCATAAGATTGAAGAGAATGCTGAAGTGCGCTGTTCCATAGTTTGGCAATTAGAGTTTCAAAATCTGGTTTCCCTAGATGTGATTACACTGAGTCACACTAACATTATATTTGGAGCTATGTGGGTGACAGAACACTTTTAAACAGGAAGATACAATGGAAAAGTTACCTGTTGGCAGGAATGTACTGACTCATTAGATGGGTCAGGACTTCACGGTGAACTCTCCTTTGAGATGTATTAAAGAAATAAGAAAAAGTTCCCATAAATATGAAAATCAAAGTTCTGCACGGTTACCCCTGGTTCCAGTATATACTAAAGCTAAAGAGAACCATTTTGACTAAAATTATGGAAAGAGCTTTGCATAGTAAATGGAAAACTCAGTCTCTGAAGATGAGTCTATTGTGAATCTGCTTAAAATAACCAAGGCTGAGGTAGGTGGGAGTATCAAATACACAGACCCTCCCCAAACTGAGTTCCGCGAACTTCACTGGGAAACCACATTTTGCTGGTGGATACACGCATCAGGGGTGAAGATTACTGGAGTAAGATCTTAGCCTTTAAAGCTATCATGGGACTATTGGGGGTAAAGGTAACCAATTCTACAAAGTTTGAGACCTAGGGATAAGAGGAAGCACAAGTGCAGATTTATAAAGAAGACTTGGAGGTGGGGTCCCTGGATCACCTGGGTTGGTGAAAGATATTTTGTTGCGCATTTCTGTCTGCTCTAAGGTCTTACATGCCTGTTCTTTTAAAAAATTAGTAGTACATACTTGCAGTACATAATGATTTAACCTAAACATAATGATTTAACCCAAGCAAACAACTATTGAAAATCTGCCCATCTGCTATCCACCCTGTCCTTCTCAGCTCCTGAGATCTTTTGGTTGACACAATGAATAATGTGGAGAATCAAACTTTCTGATGCATTCTAGCATTCATCTTGATTTGAAATTCTCCAAAGAACTTCACCAATATCATCCGTCTATTGGGAAAGAAACCGAAATAGAATTAATAAATATTTTGTCTTTTCTTTCCCAGTTGCTGTCACATACAAAACAAATGCTTTTTAGAAATATGTGATTAAATAATTAAATAATTTTCATTTGCCCATCTATTCATGAACTGCTTGGCTACCCACTCTGTGCTAAGGACTCTGCAAGACACAAGAAAATAAATCCCACTTCTACAATATAATTAAACACTGGAAAAAAATCTATGAAAGCACACATGTGCTACAACCTCATCTTTCAGAATCAGCCTCTTATGTTTTGGGAAACAGAGATTTGTTTGCCAAAATACTGTATCATGGAGAGAAAAAATAAGAATCTTTGTGTTTTTAACCACAACAGCTGCTTTGGAAAAGATGTCATCATAAAAATAGTTAAGCATGGAATGGTAATTGCTCAACTTGTCAACTGATTGCTAGATTGAAAACTCCAGATCTGTAATTGCTGCTATCATGCAAACAAATTCAGAGTTCTGAAAATATATGTCCTACTAACTACGTTTTCTAAGGACAGTCATTTTTCAGGGGGATACTGATGTGTATGTGTTTTAATCATGCTAAAGATTGAATTTGTAGTTATTACTGGTGAAAATGTATAATTCATATCTGATTTATAAAAATATCCAGTATTTCAATAGCTAGTAGCTTACAAGAGGTAATTTTCTAGTATTAAAACATGGCAGAAATGACAGTCATCAGAATCTTTTAAAAAGACTTAAAAATACAAATAGAATTGTTTTAGTTTGATACTATCTACATTTCTGTTATACAACAGTTCAAATCTCTATATTCCATTACATAATCATTTAAAAGATATGAAACCATAGCTTCTAGAGGTCTCCAAGCTATCACAATCCTACACTAAGATGTGACTGAGGAATATAGTGACTGTATACATTTTTTAAAAAATCACAACAGAAGACACATTGCCATTACTGCTCCTCAAAATACACCCCCTCACTTCAAACACACTTGTCCCATCATTCCTGCCATTTTCTGAAAGTTCTGGAAGTTCTCTTTAGTGAGTGTCTTTAAGAGGTGTGTTAAAAAAATATATATATATAGTGAATGCTGCAGTCCAGTGCCACTCAATACAAAGGCAGGCTCATAAAAATAAATTCTGTGTGTCTCCATGCACTTTATTCACCAGGTCTGGAAGGGTATGGCTTCTCATTTATCCACAAAATCAAAATGGCCTTGAAAGGTAAACATCTTGAAATAATTCAGAACATCAAGGCAGCCACAGCACCATTAGAGACACAACAAAAGAGTCCCAGCACTGCTTTGCAGAGTGACAAGCATGAAGGGCGAAGGGAAGAGGAGTATTTTGAAGAGGGATTAATAGCAATTTTTTTACCCTAATAAATTTTGAAAAGCATAACCACTCAATATGTTTTGATCACCGCTTACACATGCTGTCACATTTTCATTGATGTGTGAAACCTGTTTTATGAACAGGAGGAGTTGAGAGGATCTGTAGCACAGTGTGGAGGTGAAATGCACTGCTAAGTTCAGGATGCACCAAGGCAAAGACCTCTTATTAGAGCGGTAAGAAACTGGACCCCATAAGCTGTAAGAACGTAGACAGGGCCATGTACAGCTAACTCACTACCAACGAGACGTGAGGGCAGTAACTCGTGGTTAAAAGTAGGAGAGCTAGCGGTCCTTGCATGGGCCCCAAGCTCCTAGCTGTTGCTGACTCGAGATGTTCTGAGTCTCTGAACTCCTTGGCACAAAATAAAGCATTCGAAAGGGTCGCAAACACAGAACGTTGAGCACAGTTAATCTTTGAAAGGGACCCAGTGGTGTCTAGACTGAAATCTGAATGAGTTTCTTTAGTGAAGTCTGTAGCCACTTGGACAAATGTCTCCCCCCCGCCTTTTCCCTCACTTGCTTGAATGAGATATCATATCTCCCTTCTCGAAGGGTATTAAGAATTGAAGTGCTCCTTTTGAAGTGCTTCACACAGTCTATGCCTTTTCTAATTAGAAGTCATTATCTTATATTCTTTTTGGTCAGTTATTGGAGACTGAAATAACTACTACTTTAATGACCCACTCAAGTCCAAATTAAAGTGTAGTTTTTATGGTTACTTGGAAACTGATTTACTTACCACTGTCTGTGGGATGTAATGAGACTCTGTTCTCTTTTGCTCTTTCTCTGATTCTGCTCTGTGCTTGGGAAAATTGGGCATATATTATTTTATACTAAATACACTTCCATAATTACTTAATCATGTAATAGAAATACTTTCAATGATTCAATAAAAACTGATAGTGCAATAGGAAATGAGTTCAAACCACAGATGGAGTACGACTGATTGAATTCATTTAGATATATTGATTTTAATACTTAAATTTCAGACATTCTTGAGAGAACTTTTGTCTTTGACTGCAAATACCTTTTGAATAAAACCAGTCATACCAGTCATGCAAAAAGTAGTGGTAGGGAAAAAAAAAAGTAATGGTAGCTACGAACTTCACACAAAATGAGGAATATTTTGGAAACACAACTTCTTGTCTCTGTGACATGACTGCATGGTCATAGAGATTTTTTTCAAGAGATTAGACCATCAAAATGTTCTGGTGGAAATACCCCAGTACTAGATAGGTCTCTCACAATGGAATTAACACACAAGAAGAAACATAGATTTATATTATTAGAACAGTAAAACCACTCTGTGTAATTTAAGGTAGCATTTTATTTCTACTGATAACTTCCCAGATTCTGATGAATTATATCCACTCACATTTTAGGAAAGTCTTATTCACTGCTTTAAATTATATTTTAAATAGGAAACATAAGACAAAATACCAGGACAAAGCATAAAGAAAACACACACACATGCACACACACACACTGCCTGTGCTGAGTTTAAAATCTATGAGCAGAATGCAAACTTATGCACCTAATTGGAAACTGCAGTAGGACTTCGAGGAAGATGTGATAAAGACACCAAAGGGAGATATGGGAGGGGAATAGAGAAATAGCTCACCTCAAAAGGGGAAACATTTAAAGTATTCTTTGAATGATGGAGAAAATTATAGCCAAAAATGGGAAAAGTATTCCACATTTACAAATGCTGAGTTTACCAGAGACACCTGGAAAGCTGTTTGTAGCAAATGTTGCTGGATCTACCTGCAGAGTTTCTGAATCAGGAGGTCTGAGGTTGGCCCGAGTATTTGCATTTCTAACAAGTTCTAGGGGGCTGCAGGTGCTGCCAGTCCTGAGACCACATGTTGAGGACCAGTGTATAAGAAGGAAGCACTGCTAGTACAGGAGAAATAACCCAGGGAGCAGCGCATGTGGGAAGCTGGGGCAGGGGCACAGTAGACAGAATAGGCTGAGGTCAGAAAGTAGAAGGCACTGAGGTCTTAGAGAGACCTCTGCATATTTCTGAGCACAGGAAGGCTGCAGCCATTTCTTTAGAGAGAGCACATTTGTTAGAAAGAGATAAGCCTTAGCAACAGCCCCCAGGGAGCATTAGAAGGGAGAAAATCAGGGAGGTGCCACATTCTATAAGAGAGAACAGGAACCTGATGTTGGACCCTGAAACTGGAAAAGAAGGGGAGGTGTAGCAGATGCATCACAAATGGGCCTCTAACGTGGTTTGCACCTACAGTGTGCAGCAGGAGAGAAGTTTGGTTGATGGCAAAGATGGCACTGATCTTACAAGAATAGGATAAAGAGAAGAGGAGGGAATTTAAGCCACAGAAGGGCAGACTCATCTATGAAGCTGTTGGTAATGGAAACCCACCAAGACTATGGAATGCAGACAGATGCAGCTCTAATGGTGCATACTTTGGAGTCAGATGCAATACTTCGGGACAAATGGATATATAATGAAAAAGGTGCACAGGAAGAAGTGTGCCCAGTACAGAGCATTGTGATATGTTTTGTAGGGAGGGATAGAACATTGGGAAATTGGGACTGGAGAAATAGAAGAATAAAAAGAACATTAAATTATGCAGCCAAAGAATGGAGTTTTCACGATGGAAGCCCTATTCAACCCTGGCAAGTGCTACTGAAAATTTAGCAAAAGCAAATTAGAAATCATTCATGTTGACAATTAGTAAATCATTGGTGTATATCACAGAATGTCATTCTAGAAGCATTTTGGGGAAGAAATAAGAGATTGGGGTGCACAGGGGAGGTAAGTGGAGGTGGCTAAGGACTGAGGATTGCCTGGGACTGAGAAAATGTGAGACAGAATTTGAAGATACAAGTTTCACGCTTCTAGAAAAGTGAGATAGGAGACTGCCAATGATTTGAGGCACTATGCCCTAGAGATAACCAGATTATTTAAGAAGAGCTTTACTTTAAAGAGAAGTGTAAGAGTTTGGCACCTAAAGAAGTATTGTTAAATAAATTCCATACAATGTGTTAATTGATGAATTCCAAGTGTGATGTTTTCAGGAGCAAGATGAGTCATTTTTTTGAGAATAAGACTAACTCATCTAACAGAAAAGTTGATAGGTTTCTACTTCAAACTTTAACAAAGAAATGTTGAAGAGACAAATCACAAATAACCTATATGTAACAAAAAGGTAAAATTGTTTTGCAATTTATCTATGGAAGATAGAAGAAGAGTGAGATTTGGAACATGTTAAGTATTGCAAAATATTGAAAATAAAAGAGGGCTGGGATTCTGAACAGTATATGAAGAATACACTGCTATTTTTATACAATTTTGTAGCAATAATCATTAAGGTTAATTCTTTTTTAGTAAATTTGTAGTATTTTCCATTTATTGAATGATTTATTTTCACACAGGTGAGGTACTACTAACTCAATTAATGTGTGCGAGATCTATTTGATAAAATGATATTTAATACAATTCTTAGAAGGAATTATTTATACAGCCAAAAGTCATTCTGTGATGGGACCAGCCATCTTCCTTACAATGAACTTGATTTTAGTGACTTGTGCCCTTTCAGTTATACTCAAGCGTCGACTTCATCATTTCTCTTAGGCTGCACTACACCCTGAGCCGTGCCAAACAAGACAGAATATATGGGAAGAACTTAGAAGAATGTACGGGAACTTTTAAGGCTACATAAGTCAATACTTCATGAGCATCTCAGAAGCCACTAAGATGGAGATCTCTGATCTTCCACCTTAAAATAGTGATCCTCAGAGAACTCAGTCTGCATATCATTCAAAAAGCATTTAGTTTTCTGCAGAAGAAAGCAAGAGACATCTAACTAGTCACAGGATGGTTCCAGATAATGTTTTGCCAGCAGCATTGCTCTGTTGTGATAAAATAAA
Organism: Dolichotis patagonum; assembly: GCA_004027295.1. Classification (NCBI taxonomy): domain Eukaryota; kingdom Metazoa; phylum Chordata; class Mammalia; order Rodentia; family Caviidae; genus Dolichotis; species Dolichotis patagonum. The sequence continues at coordinate 63,165 of PVJX010003795.1, forward strand.
ACTGCTACATAATTAATACATTTTAAGATTAGATATATAGCATCAAATAGCCCTGCCTTGATTTTTTTCTTTCTCTGTGGGGGCTAACAGCAAATTCTAGAAAAATGAAACTTTGTGGTTTGATTTGGAAATGTTCCCAAAGTCTCCCTTGCTAGAGTCCTGGTTGCCATCTCATAGACTGTGTGGGAAGTGGTTGGACAACTTGGCAGCATTACTGGGAGGTGATGAAAATTGGAGGTGGGGCTCAGTTTCAAGGGAGAATATCATGGAGGCATGATACTAGGGCCTGTATCTGGGCCCTGGCCCCTTCCTCTTGGGCTCTCTTACCCTCCCTACTCCCGAGCTCTCGGGAAGTGAGCAGCTTTGGTGCTCTGCAATCTTCTGCCCTTGCACTTCTGCCTCACAGCTGGCTGTAAGCAAAGGAACAAACCCCCATGGAAGGAACCTGTAGCCTAGGTAAACTTTTCCTCCTGTCAGCTGCTGGTGTCAGTATTTGTCACAGGGATAAAAACCTAACGTACTTCAGAACTTTGTGCATCTTTTTGTGGAGGAACAGTTGACAGCTTTTCAGTATTCGGAATTTTCCCCCACGCCCTGGAGATTTTCTTTCTGAACAGATGAGAACAGAGATTCTCAAATGAAGTGGAATGAGGAAGAATTTTGTCTTCTGGGGACATTGCCAATGTCTGAAGAGAGCACTGGTTGTCACAACAGGGAAAGGGCTGCTACTGGCATCTACCATGTAGAGGCAGTGACCCAGCCAAATAGCCTGCAGTGCTTGGGACAGCTCCAGCCCCTCAGCAAATAATAGTCCTGCCCAAAATGTCACTGGAGCCAAAGCTGAGAAGTCTAGAATTATGCTCAGTTTAGAGCAATTTAGAAAAAAATGTATCTGCTTTTCTGGTACTTCCATCATACCTTGGTAAAAATAGATAATAATAATTTCTTCCTATTTATTGAGGCATATTTTGTTCTTTAAATTACTCTTTAAGATTGCAAGATGTTGGGGCTGGAGTGTAGCTTAGCAGGAGATCATGTATTTAGGACCCTGGTTCAACCCCTGGCATGAAATATAAAGGAAAAGAAAGGAAAGAAAAATTTAGAGGGCAAGATGTATAGTTAAAGATGGATTTGCTTGAGAGTGACATGGTTTTCATTAGCTTTAGTTTCCCTTTCTTCCTTGTGGTAGACCTAGCCTACTATGAGACATCTTTCTTGTGTTCCTCATCTTCCCTAATTTGTTTCCTCTCCCCAACCCCGATAAAGGGTGGTAGGATTGGTCAGAGTTCATTGGTTTATATCCCTAGACTCAAAAGGTGCCAGGGCCCTGTAAATCACTAAGTGCACAAGTGTTGCACTAGAAACTTTCCAACAAGAAAGCACACAGAGAAGCCCTACAGTATAGGCCAAAGAGAAGCAAGCTTCCAGCTGCGTACAGTGGTGCACTCCTGCAATGACAGGCCCTGGGAGTCTCAGCGCACAAAGAAACAATGCAGATATTTATATGCAATAGAGAACTTCTCTACTGTAAAGAAGGACAGACCTGAATCCTTTGTAGAAGAATGGAGCACTTTGAGACTATAATGTTAAGTCTGACACATCAGACACATGAGTTTAAGTATTCTACAGTTTCTTCTATGTGAAAAACCCAAAATACAAATAAGGAGTGGAATAAAAGATAAATAATAGGTAACAAGGAGATACTGTAGATGTTTTGCAAAAGGGAAAAGGATCAAGAGATTGAGGATGGGGGAGTGAAGAGAGGTTGAGGGGATGAAAAAAGAATTAAGATGTGTTAGGTACATCTTAACCCCCAGAAATAACGCAGTCACTATGTATTGCAAACATATACCAATAAAAATAAATATTAAAAAAGGTAAACTCACATCCATTAGAACAGCTGATATTTTAATATAAACTTTCACATTTATCCCATTATACGTCTCCTATTTCCTCTGTAGTCACACATATAAGCCATCTGCATTAAGGTTTTTAAATCACCACCCTTGTCACCCAAAACCAAGGAGTGTAAGTATATTGATTTTCTGTTGAAACAGGAAAACAAAACTCAAAACTGGAGGTCATTTTTAAAATTTCTCCTCTTGGAATAAAATAATGAAGATCTTGGACACCCATGACTAGATTGCCAATAGTGAGTTTAGATAGGTCATCAATTCCTGTGTCATTAAGCTTAACTCATCATATGCCATAGATTCTAAAATGTAAGGTTGTGGGAAAACATTTAAAAACTAAGAATGCATCTTATAACTGATGTGATAAAAATAGTGCAGTGTCATAGTCTAATTAGTTTTCTCTTTTGTTCTGGCAGATAAAATAAAGGGACATCTTATAGTTGATGACATTTTAGATTCAGTGAAATAAAGTAACTCTTTTGTAAATTTCTTAAAGTCACTCCAACTAGGCAGGTCATCTTTAATTGCTCCTTTTTTTGATGCTTGTATAGACATCAGTTTTCTTTTTTTAAATTTGTTCCTGTTCAGCTTCTATTTTAGCCTAATTATATATTCCATTTCCTATCACATAAAAATGATTAATTTTTTGGATAGCTTTTTTGTTCTTAAGCTGTTCTTTTTACTTTTATATGATCATGAATAGCTAATGATGCCAACAAACTTATGAGGACTAAATATCTTATTTATTGTAATTAATAAGATGTCATACCAGAAAAAAACAGTAGGTAGAATTTAGAACCTATTTATTGTTTTCAGCATTAATTGGCTATGAGTTTTAGTCTAGTCACATAAAATAACAAATAGTTTAATTTTCCTATGATTAAAGGGCACATAAATTCAAAGGACAATGCAAGGTTAAATTATACACTAGTACTCAGAAAATTGTATTATTATCATGCCAGAACTCAGAAGTTATATTGTATGAAATTCTGCAAATTTGAATGAGATTAGGATACTGATACTAGTAGACATAAGGCTGAAGTAAGTTAGCAATGGTTAAATCCACCAATAATTTATCTAGTCATTTTTCAGGAGCCTAATTTCTGGTTCATGTGAGTGAACGTGTTGACTCAGTTGCTGCGAAGGTCTTCAGAGTCTAGGATTTTAGGATCTTGGGAAGGAATAGAGGAAATTTCTTTTTTTGCTTACTAGCATGTTATTAGCTAGTTCTCATTTGCAGACATTTTCTCTTGCTTTTTGATCTTCAGTTTCCTAGGTTTAATTTAGCCTCATTAATTCCAACCAGATCTCCAGATGATCTCTAAGATGCCTTCCAGCTTTAAAATCCCAAGACTCTGCTAAATGCTTCCTTCCTAAATTTCTACAGATTTCTTAGCTCCTTTTTTCTTGTAATTAATTCCTCCTCCTTCTGCCATGCCTGCCCTGGTAGCGCTGTCAGCCAAGCGGTGAGGATGTTCTGTTCTTTTTTAGTTTTGTTCACATGCGTTTAACCCTTGTAATTCATGGTCCCACCTGGACTTGCTCTGGTTGCCCTGCAGTTGGTTAATGAGATCCCCACACTACACATGGTTGGGGAGATGGGCAACTGCCAATGTCTCCTCTAGAAGGACAGGTGACAATGACATTGCTGATGAGACTATTGGATCACGTGGTCCCTGGTGGCCTTCTCACCAATTTCACATACATAATCAAGCATGATGGCCAAATTGGATTGTGTTTTCCTGTAATTTATTTATTCCAAGAATTTTAGTCTTTCATATATTTTCCCTTTGGACTCTTATCAACATGCATTCACATACTTTAAGTCTTTGTCCAAATTACTTTATAAATACAAATTACTAATTTATAGTACATTGGTACATTTATTTTTCATCTTAGTATCTTAAATATAAAAATCAAAATCCCTCAAGGGTCATTATCTTGAATATAAAAATCAAAAGCACCAGTACATAATTACTAACACTATCTTCCAAGTAATATCATTTTATTTTAGAAAGAGTAATTATACTTTGAATTTATTGAGCCAACTGATATGCAATTATTTATGAATTTGTTGGCTCTTAGACATAGAGAACTGAAGGAGTCCCTGGAAACAAGTGAGTTCACTTGACAAACTTTCAATTCAATTTTCAATTTTCTAGAGGGATCAACTCATTCTCTTTGTTATGAAATCTTTCATTACAATTTCTCCTAATAAACTGCACATATTGACACTAGAAATCACCCTGCTGACTATAAGAGAGACAATGGGATACAATAAGACATAAACCCACTGGTGTAATGTGAGGGTGAGAAAAAATATGCAATAGGAAGAAAATATCAGAAGGATAAAATTAGTCTCCTTGCATGTGTTGCCCACTCACTTTTCCTCACTTTGGGTATAGGCTTTTGGTGAAATGCCCAGACTTGTTTCTTTTGTACATATGGAGTGATAATCCCAAGAATTAAAAAAAATTAGCCCTTGGGATTTATATCCCCTAGAAGTCATTGAAATCAAAGTATCTTAGTTACTTTTCTCTCACTGCTGAGACAAAATACCCATACCCAAAGTAAAAAGAGGAAAGGTTTATTTAGCTCACAGTTTGTAGAAGTGTCAGTTCATAATTGGCTGGTTCTGAGACAGGGTGGCACATGGCAGTGGGAGACACTGGAGGGAGGGAGAGAGGGAGAGGGAGAAGGAGACAGGGAGAGGGAGAGAAGGAGAGAGAGAGAAAGAGAAGGAGGGAGAAAGAGAGAGAGAGGGAGAGAGAGAGAGAGATGGAGAACAAGCCTCTTGCTATCCCTTATATTCCATGCAGGGTACTCACTCTAGGGTGGGTATAGCACTCACATCCTTAACCCCAGTACTGGACCATGAATCAGTCACAAATTCGAGATTCATCCACCCCTGAAATGCCCAACCCTCATGACTGCAAGAGGCTTTTGGAGACATCTAGACATAAACCATAATGCAAAAAAAGAATAAACACTATTTGACTGTTCTTTGTTTCTTCGGAGAACAGGGGAACGAACACAGAATTTAAGATCAGAAAAAATGGATTTAGTGCATCCATAATTTATTTATTTTAGTCTCATCGAAAAAAATGAGGATTGTAATAGTCTAGAACAATCACATAGTACTGATGGCAATATTTTAAAGCAACATGTGAAAATTATTTGTATTTACAATGTAGAATAACATTCTATAGCCCTGCAACATAATGAGTTCTGTTTCCATTACTCTATTATTGTCTTCAAGTACTATTTTCTATGGATATTCACTTGGATAAAGGCTTGCCTAGAGAAAAGTTTATAAAAGCTTGCCTCTCCTTTGTATTTTTAAAGCTACATTAAATTCTGGCTAACTTGTGATATAAACATGAGGGACACTAGATTATCACAAAATCAAAGTATGTGGCTGATCAGCTGACTGAGACTCTCATAATTATTGACACAACGTTAGGTTGTAGCTTGTCAGTTTCTAGCAATGATGTCTGAGTTAGGAGAGGCAGGTGCCATCTCATGGATCTGTTGTCTAAATCAAAAGAAATGTAATTTGTTTTCTCACTTTCTGTGTGGTATACTTTGGATGCCAAACTTGATTGATTGATTGATTGATTGATCGTCTTTTTTGAAACAAGGTCTTGCTATGTGGTTCAGGCTGGCCTTGAGCTCACTTTGCAGCCCAGGCTGGTCCAAACTCACAATGATCCTCCTCCCTCAGCCTCCCAAGTGCTGGGATTACAGACATGCGACCATACCCAGCACTACACTTCTTTTAAAGGGCCATGTGTTGAGGGCTCAGTCCCTAGTCTGAAGATATTAGAGGGCTGTAGAACCTTTAAGAGGTGGGAGCTGCTGGAAGGTCTTTAGGTCATTGGATCCATGGCTCTGAAGGAGGTAATGGGAACCCAACTCCTTCCTTTTGCCATTTAGTTTTGACATGATGTACTTGGCTTTCCACAGGCCTAAAGCAATGAAACCAACTGATCATAGACTAAAATTTCCAAAATTATGAATCAAGATACAATTTTTCTCATTATAAGTTGATTATCTGAGGTATTTTGCTATGCTAATGGAAAGCTAACAAACATACCTTTGAACATTCTGAAGTATCAGATCACTTGGTAGTGTGAAATGCTTTTTTTTCCAAAAGAATTTAAGAAGCCCATGTAGTTTTCTAATTCAGGAAAATGTGTGACAGTTCTACTGTTGGAGACTTAAAACTTGTTCTAGTTTTGAAAGCTAACAGTGACTCGTTGACACAGGCGTCAGGATGTTGATAATACTGCAAAGGTATTAAAATAAAAAAGACGCACAGGTAAAGTCTCCCCATGTAAGTGTGACCCCACCTCATTTGTCACCTTGCATTGAAGCATGTTCTCATCTTTCAGGCATTCCAAAAGCATGATGGAATACCACATGGGTGAAGATCCTTTTATAAATCATACCACCTGAGGAAAATTGGAGTGAATCACATGTATGAGCATGCTCCACAGAAAGATCTAATTAAAAAAAAAAGCAGATACTGCTTTTCCTACCTGAAAGGAACTTGGAAGAATATAACATTTAGAAGTTGTCACTCAGCCTTTTCACAATTTGACATACTCTTATGTTAGTGAAATGCTTCTAGTTGCTACCTGGAGAACTTCACGAAAAAAAGTAAAGAGAACAATTTCAGAGAAGAAAGAATCTGAATATTCTTTTGAGTGGAAATGGTAGAATTTTTTTTAGGGGAAGAGCAACTAACTAAAATAAAAGAATAGAGAGGATATGCTTTGCCAGTATAGATTCAGGAAAGGATCATAAACTATTTACCTTTGGAAACCACATGAATTTGTCCTAAATTCTGTAGCATAGGGCACATGTGATTACCCACTGTTAAAATCCAGTGGAAGCTGGGAATGGTGGCATATACCTATAATTTCAGAACTCAAGGCAGTTGAGGCAGTGGGATCACCAGTTCAAGTCTAGCTGGGATAACTTAATGATTTGGTGAGATCCTGTCTCAAAAAGAAGAAAGAAGAAGATGAAGAAGAAAAAGGAGGAGAAGGAGAAGGAGAAGGAGGAGAAGGAGAAGGAGGAGGAGGAGGAGGAGGAGGAGAAGGAGAAGGAGAAGGAGAAGGAGAAGGAGAAGGAGAAGGAGAAGGAGAAGGAGAAGGAGAAGGAGAAGAAGGCAACTAGGAGTGTAGCTCAGTGCAAAGTCCCTAGGTTCAATCATCAGTAGAAAGAGAGCGATGGAGGGAGAGAGGGGTGGAGGGAGGAAAAGAGAGATAGAGAGGAAGTAGGAGGAGTAGCAAGAGACCGGACAGGACAGGAAAAAGGAAAGGAAAGGAAAGGAAAGGAAAGGAAAGGAAAGGAAAGGAGGAAAGGAAAGGAAAAATAACCCACCATGAAACTATGCTGTGTGTTACGGCTTGTATCTAGATGCCCTTCCAAAGCCTCATCCAGTAATAGGTGGGGCTTTTGCAAAGGTGGCTGGATCTAGGGCGTGTGAAGCTGTGCTTAAGGGCCTATGTTTACTAAATTAGTACACTGTTTGGCACCCCCACCCACCAGCCTAAGCCAGATAACCTAGATAGAATACAAAAGGGGGGCAGAAAGAAGAGTCTACTCCTTGACAAGCCTCCAGAAATAAGCAGTTGGTAGTGTCTCCTAATTGGCATTAAACTGCTCACTTATTATTCAGTTACTTGTGCCACACTGCTTTAGAATTGTAAATTCTGCTTAAGAATTCAATAGTGACATCTAGGCTGTTCCCTGAATCTGGAATGTCTTTCCCATAATCACTACCTGTTGGAATCCAATTAACTCCTTTGAAATCTTAAATCATTCCCTGTCTCTGGGCCTAGTCGCTCTATTACTTCAGGAAGTTCTCCTCTCCACTCTTCCTCAGTGTCTCACTACCATTCATTGCATATGACAGACCTCCCTGCGTAGTCTAATGCAGTCAACACCTGATGGAACTTTACAGTTCTCTTTAGCAAAGCCTCCTTCCCTCCTTCATTTCCCCATCCCTTCCCTCACTCTATCTCTTCCTTTCTTCTTCCCTCATTTCCTTCTTCTCTCCCTTCCCCTCCTACTTCTGTCTCCTTTTCTCATTATTTGGTGAGTATTTAGTGACTAGAGACTCTTTGTGCAACAGTTTTAGGCACTGTCTGAGGTGCCTTCTTTTATGGAGCTTTATATAAGTGTGTGTGTGTGTGTGTGTGTGTGTGTGTCTGTCTGTCTGTCTGTCTGTGTGTGTCTGTGTATATTTGGGAATTAGTAAGGGAAGGCCAGCCCAAGGAAGTAATCAGGAAAACAAATAGAAATGATTCTGTGTTAGATAGTAGTAGTACCATGAATGTACACTACATAAGGGTAGAAAGAAGATACCTTAAATATGTCGGTAAGAAATGACCTCTGTGATCAGGTGACTTTTGAGCTGAGACATAATGACAGAAAAAACAAATCCTATGGCCATCAAGAAAGGAGCATTCTGGATAGAGGAAACAGGTGGTGCAAAGCCTCAAGGTAGACATGAACTTGTGTTGACAGACAAGCCAGGGTGTCTGTAGTCTGGTGAGTGAGAAAGACAGAAGGGGTCCAGGGTGAAGCTGGTGCCACACGTGGGTGACAACCCAGCATCTCCACCAGCCAAGTATAACTCCAGCCCCAGATCTCACCCCTCTTCTCACTGCACTTGTTACTATCTAAGCAATTCTTCCCTTGCATTATTATTCCCACTAGTCTGGAAGTTGCCAAATCAATATAGAGAAGGTGATCAAAGAATTAATTGTTAAGTTACAAGTCACCTTTACACTGGAATGTCCAATGGGTTGAGCCAATACAGTTATCAAACTGCAGGGCCAATGGTGACAAATATATTGATTGCTGTGTAGAAAACTCCGTACAAGTACTCTTCCTTGAATCACTGCATAATGTGCAGCCCATAAACCTGCTCCATGGTTGTTGATCTCTGCTATGCATACGTTTCCCAGCCATTCATTAGCTCAGCTACTCATTTGCCACTTGCAAGCCGGTAGTTACAAAATTTGCCACGGGGTTTCACGCCAGGGATCTGTCCTGCAGCTACTGTTGTGCACGGTGGACTTCAGTCTATTAGTCTGCATTGTGCCCGGAAAGCCTCAGGACTTGTGGAGTCAGCTCATTTCTCTCTACCTGGAGCGTGACATTAATGACAGCTCTCTTCTCTGTCTCTGCCTCTCTCACACACACACATGCACATATGCACACACAAAGAGGGGCACATGAACCCCTGCGCTTTACAGTTTCACACACCAGGCATAAGGTCCAGCCCTTCCACTGGTAAACTCTGTACCCGTGAGCAGGTTTTTAGTATTACAGAATCTCGTGTTCTCTCATGAAGACTAGAGGTGATGAAACTGCTCTTTTGTATTACTGCGTAGGGTACCAGAGAACTTTTCACAAGCGTCCAGCACAGCACTTAGGGCACAACAGGCAGAAACAGCTGCTACTTATCCTGTTGTGTCTCTAACCCCTTTCCCAGAGACCCTAGCTTTGGGGGGCTTCTGCTTATCTGCACCCAGGCCCAGGGGGAGTTTGCCAGTGACTCAACCTTCCTTGTCTCAAACCACCTCATCATCGTTGGGTGTGTGTAGGGATTCTAGGCACTGATGTTTAGCAGGTATGTCAGGAATCTGACCTTGATACCAAGACCAAAATTCAGATTCATTGTCTACTGAAGACCACATTCATTTTGCAGGAGACCTTGCCATATGTAAGTTACTATTAGAAAAACCACGCTAGCATCCAGTCAATAGGATGGATAGACACTGTTGCCGGTTTAGTCTGTGCTGGAAACTGGTTTACATGAAATAGGAAGATGACAGTCTGAGGTACCATGCAGTATTCAAGTGGCACGCCCTGGAGCATTATTTTGATCCAAGGTGGGATTCATACATAACTACTATAAAGCTAACAGCACGGATATGCTTACTTAAATCAGAGGGCACTCAAATACTGTAAAAAAGTACATACTTAGAATGACAGTCATTAGCTTTTCCTACCCCAAATGTTGCTCTTTTTCCTTCTTCCACAATTCATTTAAGGACATAAGAAAGAAAAAAGAAATCAGCTTTTTTCTTCTCTTTCTCTCTCTTTTCTATTTTTTTCCTTAGCATGCTTAAGTAAGCGACAAGCTTTAAATCTCTGGATTTTAAAGGAACACAGATGTACATGTTGGTGTTCTTCTAATTTAGGATACTAATTTTTAATGTAATTAAATTCACCGCTTGGCTAAGAATCACCATCTAGGAATGTTCAGTAAATTTGGAGAATAGCAACTTATATGTCCCAGTGAACTTGATTCATTTTCCTAAAGTGGAAGTTCGGCAAGCCTATCTTCATTATGTGAAAAGTTCCCCCTGAAAATAATTTTCACTCTAATAAAAAAGTCAATGTAATTGCCTAATTTGCTATTGAAAAAGTGCAAGAATAATAAAATCATAAGCCTCAAAAATCATGATGCTGCTCCTCACATAGATTAACTGGCCTCTCCCAAATTAATCTGTGTAAGCAAAATGGTAAAATTGCTGACTTGGTTGCCAGGCCCCTCCCCCCTTCCCACCCTTCTGTTGCTGGGTTCCTCTCTTACACGAGTTAACCACTGGGACTCACTAATCAAACACCCAACCTTTAGGTGGGCAGTTTTGTTATAGTCTTATCTTCCCATCTCATTTGTGAATCAAAATGTTCTTCCCTAGGAGCATTAAATCACAGGCAGTTTGTGCTCCAAATGTCTTTATCTTTTTAACAGGAAATAATGAATTTCCTGGAAAGGTTAAAAAAATTGATTTGCAAGATAATAGTTGTCAATCATATCCTCAATCTAAACGGGTAGTTACCCAGAAGGGCAACCTTGCCTGGAGCTCAGTGCTAAGAGTTGAATTCTAGACTGTGAAGTACTCATGTCATTCATTTTCAGCTTCAGTATAGACTAAGAGTTTCTTTCTTCTTTCTAGGTAAATTCCTCTCTGGAACAATTTCTCGGTTTTTGCCCTTGCTCCTCTAAGTGTGGTCCATGGACCTGTGGCATCGGCATCACTGAGAGTTTGTTTGAAATGTGGGCTCTCAGGTCCTGTCTCAGACTTAGAATATGGAATTTTCGTTTTAACAAGGTTCCCAGATTACTGATACGGAAATAAACTTGGAGAAGGAAGAGTCTATCCAGACCACTTTTTGGAAGTCTCCTAAGAAATATCCTTTCCCTTCCCATCATGCCCTGAGAAGGAGTCTTTGTAAAATCCAATTCTGGTCACATAATTCTCCTACTTCAAAAATGCAAAGTCTGTTCCTGTGACCCACCTAGACGGCACTCTGTCATCCCGTCCCTAACCTCTCCTCCTCTCTAACCCCAGCTCCGGTTCACACTCACACATTCCTACACTGGATGTGCACTGTCCAGCAGGGTGGGCATTGGCTACAGTGGCCTGAAATAGGCCCAGCATGAATTGAGACGTGCTGTAAAGTATAAAAAGCACATTGGGTTTTGAAGACAGTATGTGGGAAAATTAGGCAATAATGCCTAAGTTTTTATGTTAATGACAGCTGAAAAGATCAGGCATATATCTGACTGAGTAAAATATAGTTTCAAAATTAACTGCAACTGTCCGTTTTCTCACTCTTTTAAGTGTTACTACTAGAAATTGAAAGTGGGTTGTGGCTGAGAGGTGCTGACGTATTTGGCCAAGGTCAGACAACTTCTATGTGATTGAGTCAGGACTCTAGCTTCAAACTTCGTACTCTTTTTAGTCTTACTTCTTTCTGTAGCATGACGCCTGACATTTTGTTTGTGGACAATAAATACTTTTTTAATCCACTCAATATCTGCCATATGGTGGTTTTAAAGGAGGCTTTGGGAAAGTCATATTAACCGCACTGAAAATTTGATGACTCGTATTAAAGGGAATGGAGCTGAGCGTGTGTATGTCTCAGAAAGGCTGGTTGCACCATGCGTTTTTGCCTATTTATGGGAGCCATGTCAAAAGCTGAAGCACCATTGAACGGGTAGGTTATAACTCTCGAGTTCTGATGTTCTACCCTAAATCAAATTTTAAAAAGTCACCCTGCCTTTCACAGCTTGATGTTTTCATCAGTACAACCAGGGGTGAAGTACTAAGTGTCTTCCTATTTTCTCTGTGATTTTGCACTGTCTCCAAGTCTTAAACCACACAAATGACATAATTTCTGAATATTTCCTTTGTGCACTTGACGTGTAAAAAGGCTGAAAAAGAGACAAAAGGACAGATAGACTATGATCTCCTATTCAATTAATTTTTGTTTCCCAAGTAGCTTTCTTCAAATAATTCCAGTGAGAAAAAAATAACACATCAGGATAAAGAGACATGGTATATAAAGTTTCACAGCTATAAGATTTCATAACCTGATGAAATTCAAGGATCAGTCCTAGTGGGATGGTTGCCAACTCTCGCATAAGGAAACACTTGACATTTGTTCAATTTGATTCTGAAACACTCATGAAATACTGACTTAATAATCTACTCTCAGAACACTTGAGAACTACTGCAGCAAAGAAAGAAACCAATCATATGAATGCTACCTACTAATTCTAATAATTGTCTTTCAATTTTTTTCACATGAGGTGAAGAATGTGAATAATCTTAAGGGGGAACATGCAACTTTGAAAGTAAAATTAAAAAGACAAATCTTACAAACTTGACTAGGAGCAAGCAAATTCTGAAATGTAAGCAATGCCTTTGATAAAGAGAGAGTATGCCAAAAATAGCAAGCACGTAGGTGTAGTCAAGACAGAAACACTTCAGAATTCCTTTGATGGCTGCTCCTCCAAAAAAGAGTCTATTGGAAGTGCCAACATAGATGTGAGGAATGTTCACACTGATTTCCACAGTGGTTGCACCACAGTGATATATGTACACGTGTTTATTGTGGCACAGTTTGTAATAGCTAAACTTTGGAAACAGCCCAAGTGCCCATCAACCTATGAATGGATAAAGAAGATGAGGCTTTTTAATACAATGGACTATTATTTAGTCACAAAGAAGGATAAATTTGAGGCATTTTCTAGGTAAATGGATGCACCTTGAGGCCATATCATTAAGTAAAATAAATAGGACACATATGTGTAACTATTGCGTTATTTCTCTGGTGAGAGAAACTCAAAGTATAAATAAGAACTAAAATGCATAATAGATACTGTGAAATAGAGATAAACTGTTCAAACATGAAGGTGAACTAGAGATGGGGGAGGGGAAAAAGAAGAAAGGGAAAAGAACAAAAAAGAGAAAAGAAAGAAAAAATGGGAACAAAGTTTTTGCAAATGAGAGGAAAAGGGGTTGAATGGAGGGTAGGAAAAGGAGAAAAAAAGAAGCAAGATATATCATGCACAGGTACAAATTCCCTATGATAAATGTGATTGTTATATGTGTGTATATGTGTATATATATATATATATATATATACTGTATAAACAAACTTAATTAAAAAATTAAAAGTGCAAAATAATGGGAACATCAAGAATCTGTGACTCTAAGACTTCTCATGGAATGGTGATTTCCATTGCAGTGGAATCAGAAAAGCCTTGGAGTCCAGAAGAATCCTAGGTCAAGTTATATGTTCAGGATTCTGAACAAAAACTAGAAAATCATGATCACAAAAGGCTGTTTCTAAGACACAAACCCTTAAATATTCACAACCATGGACAGCTTAATATGCGTGGGCAAGAATATGATTTCTGTAAAATTGTGAGTTTTCTAGGTAATAAAAATTATGAATATTGGGGCTGGGCATTTAACTCAGTGGCATAAGCACCTGCCTTGCAAGCATGCAGTCGTGAGTTTGATCCCTGTATCAAAAAAAAAAAATTAGGAGTACACACACACACACACACACACATATATATTTTGAGGACAATGTTAGACCTTTTTATTTTCTTATTTTAGTTATTGCTATAGTCAATTACATTGACACATAAATATACTATATGGAAACATACATTTAACAAATATACTCATGTCTACTTTCATATAATGTATAAATACATGTGCATTTATTAATGCCTTCTTCAAATCGCCGTTTAAATGTCCCATTATGAAAGAGACGTTGTTGACCACCCTTTATTAATCAGTTCCCAACTGCACCTCAATATTAGATCTCCCTCTTGCTTAATTTTCCTCCATGACCTTGTCACCCTCAAATATCAAGAAATGCATATTTTCTGTCTGTTTTCCTTACTATAATGTAACCCCCAAATAAGTGGGGGATTTGTACGTCTTGCTCACTGCTATACCTAGAACAGAGTGTGACACAGACATTAGTGGGAAACGTTTACTGGAAGCACAAACACTTAGCAGCTGTTCCTTTTGGGGGGGCTCCATGCTGACTGCTCTATGCGCAGTAATCTATGGGCTCACTGAATCTTCTCGATAAAGGCGATGGATGGCATTGGTGCATTATTGCCTCCCTTTTGCAGGGATTGTAGAGTGGTGAAGGGTCTCTCCAAGCAGTGGCCTTATGCACAAGTGGCCAGTGCACTTAGCCACTGGCTCTGCGCCTCCTCTCTCTGTCTGCCTGTTAAGGTCACTGGGTGTGCACCACCTCGTGCTGAAGGTCTGTTTTCTTCACTGTTGCCAGAGGACATCAGGTTCAGACCTCACTGCACAGTTCTGCTCCGGCCACTTGGAGTGAGACCCTGGGATCTAATTAATTCTTGGATATTTGAGTTGCTCTAGTTCCTTTACTATCTTCTTCCATTTCAGGGAGTAATCGGGAGCAAGTGCTGCAGGCATTTCAGGAAAGAGACTCCACACAGTGTCTTTTAGACGCTGAGGTCCTCTCTAATAATAGTACAGCTTCTTGTCCCCCACAAGCTTTTACCCTCTTCAGAAAGTGTCTGTCGTTTGTTTTCTGTGTTCTCCTAGCAGTTTGTATAAATCTCCGGGGACATGTGCCTATTACACTACCTTCAATAGTTTGCATGGCTGCCCCAGCCTTAATACCCCTTTCTGCAGCCCAGTGCATGACATGCAGTCCAGCCTGAAGAAATATGTGTTGAGTGACCATTGACTAGGATGTCTGCCATGTTTGCCTAGTCATTATTCATTTCCCTTCCTTTTGACAAGAGCACACTAATATTAAAGAAAGGACTTAGCCTTTTCCCATGTGATCCAGTCTTAATAGAACTGTCAATCAAGTTGCCCCATTTTCCACTGGCCAAGGGATGGGTAAGGTAGGTGACTGAGTTAGAATAGTCAGAAGTTCTTTTCATGGAATTTCAACCGTGAGCTGATAGCACTTAAGATTTGACCCAATGGCGAGGTCCTGGGGGAAGATTCCAAACCTTCCCACAGCCTACTTCAGCACTTTTGATTTTTGGTCAATCTCATGCACTTTCAGTGATTTCTTGAATTCCATAAATTAGCCATAGTTAGTCTCTGTTCATTAATTAATTTATTCATTCATTCATTCAGGAAATACATACTCAGCACAAGCTCCGGAGCCTTTATCACTGAACACAACAAACCAGGTTCATCAAGAAGCAGCCAGTGAAAGGGCTGAGTATCTCTGATGTGTTCAAAAAAGAAGGAAGTCCCTCTGGTCACACCCAAGGGAGTGTCGGCAGAGAGACAATGAGTAACCTGGGCCTTGGAGTTCAACCTCAGGATTTTGTCTTTTCCTCTAAGTGAAGCTGGGAATTGCTAGAGAGGGATTCCACAGAGGAGTCATTTTACCTATCTGTCATTTCAAAAGGATCACTTTGGCTTCTGTTTGAGAATAGATTTTTAGTGGGAAAAATACCAAACAGGACACATTCAAAGGTTACTAGAATAAACCAGGCGAATGCTGATGATGACATGAGCCAGAGTGGTGGTAACAGAGATGGCAGATTATGGTAAAAAATATTTAAGGAAAGGCCAACAGGATTTCCAGGTGTCAAAAGTGGGAGAAAGAAAAGCTAGCAATGACCTCAGTTTTAATGTGAGCAACCAGAGAGATGAAGTAGACATCGACAGGGTGGGCAAAGCCTGAGGGCAGAGGAAATTTTGATGGGGAAAATGAGGGGTAGAGTTTTGCCATATGTTGAGCCCTTAGATAGGGATGCTGAAAATTAGATATGAGTGCAGAGTTTTAGGGCAGTGGTCTGAACTGGGATTTTAAATTGGGAGTTATTTCTATACACATGATGTTTAAAATGACACAGTACAGGAGTCATCAAGGGAGCTGGTTTGGGGAGATGAAAAGAGAGGACTAAGGACCTAACCCTGAGCCCTCTAATATTAAAATATTAGGGGCAGGATGAGGGCCCTGAAAAAGAGTAGGAATAAGTAATCAATGATGCCAGAGGGAAACCAGGGAAGGGGTTGTCCTGGAAGCCAGAAACACAAAGGAAGTTCTCCCATGGGGTGGTGAGAATGTCTACAGTGCCCAGTACTCGGGATGGGCTGTGTCATGGTTTATGTCGGTGGCCCTCAGGCCTCATGCCTTTGCATTGTGCATTTGTGACTGGTTCATTGTCTAGCACTTGGATTGGTGGTATCAGTGCTACACCCTCCTAGGGGTGGAGCCAGAATGTGATGTAATGGCAGGAGGAAGGCATGTCTCTCTCTGACTTGCTGGTTTCAGCCTTGCTGTTTGCAGGCACCATGAACTGCGGCCCACCATGCCACCCTGACTTGGAGCCACCTGAGAATGGGCTGAAATCTCTAAAAGATGTAAGAAATAAACCTTTCCTTTCCCAACTTTGGGCCTCAGGTATTTTGTCTCAGCAATGAGTAAAAAGTAACTAAGACAGGCTGCGTGGGGTGAGTGGTAAGCACCAGCCTTCAGTGTAATGGCGTAGAGCCATCCATGGTCCCATAGCTGTGAAGACAAAACTCAAGGGATCCAGGAGAAAATAACAACAGAGAAACTGGAAAGAGTGAGCATGAACAAAAAGGAGCAAAGGAACAGTGGCCCGTATCTCTCGAAGGACCTCAGCTTATAGAACACCAGACACTTTTCCTTGCCTGGTTTTTCCTTTTGTTTCCACTTATTTGTCTGGTTCCTAACTTCTTGTTAAGCTCTGTTTCATATTATTCCTCCCACTTATGAACATTTGCTTTTGCCTTTATTTCCTATAGTTACAATTCAGCATTTAATCAAATTTTACCTCCCATTGTTATTCTACTTTTCTGTTGTCCATCTTATTTCCTTCCAAAATTACTAGCTTTAGGGAGGCAGAGACAGTGTTTCAGATGTCTTCTGCATTCTTGTAAGTGACTACTAAACTACTTTGCACACATTAGTAAGGACTAAGCAAGGCCCTGGCCACTGTTCTGTCAGATTAATCTAAATTCTCAGTTAAACTAACCTTAACTTATCAAGATTTTGGAAGATTAGAAAAATAATAATTGTTAATGAAGTTCACATTGGGAGTTTATTCCATGGAAAACTCACAACAGTGTAGCAAGATGAAATATAATTTCACAGTAAGTGGGAGCCCTATATATTCTTAGTGTTTGAACAAATGTATTCATAATATATTTCCTCCCTTCCATCACACACTAGGTTGTCACTGAAAGTGGATGATTTTGTACATCATTGCTAGGTCATGAGAAATCTTTAGGAGTCACTCTGATGAGGTGATATTTCTCTCCTGTCTAGAGACTCTAGATTTCTGTTTCTGCAAAGCTAAGCCCTTATCTTGCTAAATGGTACAAACTGGAGATATCACTATTAGTAATGCTGGCTTGTGTCACGGAGAACTTGAGGAAGGGAGAAGTGGATTTAGGGATGCTCACTTTCCTGCTTGGTTCATTTGAGGCTACCATTGGTGGAGTCATTGCCCCCTCAAAGCTGTGGGTGGAGACTGAAGTGGAGGTGGCTGTTGTGGTCTGCGCACTGTGCTGCTTTGCCCATCTTGAGATGCTGGTTCCAGTCTAGGAGGTCACTCTGGGGAAGGCAGCATAATTAATCAAGGTCCCTTAGTCTGCCAGGATCTTTTCAGAACTCAGGCCTGACCCAGCAATTGATTCTGAGCAGCATCTATCAGCCTATTAGGGCAGTGAGGCTCTAAATTAGGGGCCTCATTGAGCTTTGCTCCAAGACCTTCCTAACCTTTATATAAAGGTGAGTTGGATAAATCCACAAAAAGAGTCCGTGAATATTCTGGGAAATGATTTGCACAGGACACATTAGAACTTTTCCAGTCTTGGCCTTGAGTATATAGAATGCCACATCCTTTTCCAGAAGGGATATATTCAAAGACTGCCAGTGGATGCCTGAAACCACTGACGGTATTGTACCTCACAAAGATACTCCTTGACTTGCGACGGGGTTACGATCTCACTAGACACAGTAAGTTGAAAGAATGTATTTAATACTGTAACCTATCAAACACCATAGCTTAGCTCAGCCTGCCTTAAACGTGCTTGGAGCATTTACATTTGCCTACAGCTTGGCAAAATCATCTAACACAAAGCCTGCTTTATAATGAAGTGTTGAATATCTTCTGTGATCTATTAAAACACTGTACTGAAAGTGAAAAATAGAATGGCTGATGGGCACATAGCACTTTCACACCATTGTAAAGATGAAAAATCACAAACTGAACCACTGTTAAGTAGATGATGGTCTGTATATATGGTACTATGATTTTTCTTATACAGACAGCTATGATGAAGTTTAATTTATAAGCTAAGCAAAAATACAAGATTAATAATAGCTAATAGCAAAATAGAATAATTATGACAATACATTGGAATGAGTTATTTGGAATTTATGAATTGTTTGTTTCTGGGGTTTTCATTTTAATGTTTTTGGGCCATGGTTGACTAAAGCTAACTGAAATCTCACAAAGAGAGGCTCTGTGGCAAGTGGAGATTGCTGAGAGAGTCTAGGAGCATAGAAAACCCTTCTAATTGCACAGACAAGTATATATTGGTGTCTTTGTTAAAGGAAATATTTGTGGAAAAAAATATAACTGTTGGAGTGAATGTTCAGAATTCTCATGCTTCACACCTGCCTTTAATTTTTTACCTCCTCAGTTCTGACCCATTGTAATAATAATAATACAGCATTCTAACTTTAAAAGGAACAACCTTATTAATAGAAAGACACTGGTAAGTTATTCTGCTCCTGCATCATTTGTTAGTCTCCTCTTTGGTTCAATCAGAATCTCCTCAGTTAAAGAAGCAGGGAGGTCTCTAAGCTTCCTCCTACTCTAATAGAATGTCCATTCAAATCATTTATTGTTTCAGTCCATTGGAAAATGTCCTTGCCTTTCAGTTTGTTCATTGCTTGGAATGTTTTTCTGGGTAGTACAGATAGCCCCTGATTTGTGATGGGTTGACTCATGATTTGTTTTTACCTTCAGATTTTAACATTGGATGTCCCTGGACCAGCTATGTATACAGCCCTGTAGCTAAGCTAGGATGCTCCATTGGCCCTGGGTCTTCAACGCATTTTCAAACACAAGAGTTCCAACTTATGGTTGGTTTATCTGGATGAACCCTGCTGTAAGACAGGGAGCACCTGTGCCTTGCTCAGGCATTAGTGGTTTAGTCCCTGCACAGCCTCTATGAATTTATGTAACACTTGTAATTTTCCCTTGGTGATAGAAGTTGGGGCATAGCATTTATTTCCTCAAACTCTAATGTAAGTGATTTAATTTGGGTACCACAAAATGTATAGTACTATAGGTGAGAAATGTCTATACATGACCATGGTTTCCAGTGAGCCCACTTGTTCTGTCACCAGGGCTCAGCCTAGTGGCTGTAACACAGGAGAGGAAACAACGAAAATGACGACCTTTACCTGGGTTGTTGGTGGCAGGCACTGAAGGGCTTTGCTTCCATGTCCCGGAGGCAGCTGTCATTTTGAGCTGCACTTCAGAAGCGCGATTTCCAGCTCTTTAGCTTTCTTGCAACTTACGCATGCCAAGTACTGTGCCAAGGGGAGCATGACAGTGAAATTTTACTCTAATCAAACCTGTGCTTCAGTACAAACACCCAGAATTCACTTTCTAGAAATGGGCAGTTCAGTTTTCTCCTTCCTGATAGTTCTTCCCTTAATTCTTATATTTGATGTTTTGAAATGAATAAATTAACAAAATATCAGAATTTGGGCTGTGAATCATCTTCCAATTCAAAAGAATCATCTTAAGAAGCTATAAACTCAAAATGCTGCACCATGCACCACACATACAAACACATGCACCATGAGAAAGCCAAGCTTCTGGTTCTCCTGATTTATGGTAGCATAAGAAATCCGATCATAAGAGGGAGAAAGATGGGGAAACAGGGAGAGAGGAAAAGGGTGCTTGGATACAATCAATGCATGCTGTATGCATGCATGGAAATCTCACATCAAACTCCATTAATATGTACAATTAACACATCAATAAAACAGAAACCCAGTTGCATTTCTTTACAACTGATATTGTATTATATTTCTACTGCCAAAGATGATGTGCCCAGGCTATGATTATAAATGTCCTGCCTTAGGGAATAATACAGTCTCTCCAGTGGCCAAGTGGGGCACTCAAAGACAAGGAGAAATTCTATTAGGAAGAAAAGTTTCTATTTTCCCTTTGACTTGTGGTTTGAAATCTCAAAGTGATTATGCCATTATTAGTACAATCCACTTCTTGACCTTTTAGATTATCAAGGGAGAATTTCCTCTAGGAATGTCTGTGAATATTCTCCACTGCCTTACACAAAGGCAGCGAATTGAAACATTGGCAAAGAAAACCCCAGTTGATTCTAAACAGAATGCACTGGAGGCTGCTCGCTTATCTGGGAGATCAGACTTACTTGAAGGATCAGGGCTTTGAAACATCTGCTTCCTAACAAACATCTTCATTCTGTAACTCGGCTCCTCAGATTGTAAAGTGACCATTGTTTCAACACAAGAGAAGAAGTCTGGAACTTTCTTTTGTACTTCTGCTCTGTGCAGTCAGCAGGTCACACTACAGTGACTAGTCAGCCCTCTTGGGGCTTTGACATGTTGCTGTGAAACGACACAAGACAGGACTGTCATCTGAGGTTTCTCTCCTGAGATGGGAAAACTCCTGTCTTTATGCCAACTTTATGCACACGTTTTTACCTATAGCCTTATGTAACAGCTCTGCTGTGTAGTGGGGAAAGAGACAGAGGGACAGTGGACACAGACTCCTTTCCCAGTAACGACAGTTCATGCAGTTAGAGTCAGTGATGTTCCGTGTTTGTGTATGGCTGGCCCTTAGGAATCTTTTTTCCCACATGATCTATGTCTCCTCTTAGACTGTAACGTCCCCAGAATATGACTCATCTTTTCTCTGTCTCTGTGATATTTATTTGCATATAGGAATGTGTACAGATATATAGTATATGTATAAATATTGACTTGTATGTGTATGATGCATATATCATCATGCATATGTATCTATATAAGTGTATACATGTATATATCATCCTATGTGTGTGTACAAGTATATTCACGCATATGCCATCATGTATGTGTGTGAGTATATGCATGCATATGTCATGTATCTGTGTAAATGCTTGCATGTACATTTCATCCCATATATGTATGAGAATATACACATGTAACATTCATCATGGAAGTGTGTACACTCACAGACTGCCTCCTAGAAAGTCTACCAGGAAAGCATAAAGTTACTGACTTGTGTTGATCTTACCTTTTTCTAAATTTCTGGAGTAATTAGCCATATTACTGTTATTTATTATTTCACTATTTTATTAATTTACCATAACACTGTAGGAAAATGTGGCCTTGAATTAGAATCTTATGTGCCCACTGTCCTTTAAGGCTTTTTGTTCCTTTCTTAAAAGGTGACAGCCATTTATAAGATATTTGTGGAACAGCATGAAATACACGTAAAACATCTAAATGCTAACCGTTATGGATAGTGCTGTGATTTTTATTATCGCATTTCCCCACAATTTGTTTAAAAGCACCCTAAGGTCGGACAGTGCTATTTTGGAATCTACGAGGATTTGCTTATCAAACAAGAAGAAGGAGATGACACTATGTAAATATTCCATTTAAAAAAACCCATGTGGCTTGGACTGTAACTAAGTTTAAAGATAAGTCATAAAGTCACGTGGCTGTCATAAGGTTTTTTCTTCCTTTCACATCCTTTGTGCTTTTGTCATCTAACCACAGCATCTCAGTCAACATCGAGCTCCTATAATTCCATGTCCAGTGGGATCAAAGAAACCTCTTTAAATAAACAAATTCATAAGCAAATGCTGTATTAATATAATAGTTTTTTAAGATGTGAAACACTTGACTGTCACATAGATTTGAATGAGTATAGTGTATTCCTAGTTATCTCTCAGGATGTACAACAAAAAAGAATTTGCATTTGCTACAACCCACCTAGGCTATGGACACAGAAAAATGACAATATGACACAGTGACTTGTCACTTAAAACCAGGCTTCTCACACGGAACAAGTAGCAACTACAGGCTGCTGATCGTCTTTTGTTTTCGTCTGCACTTACTCTACGAACTCCTGGGAGCTGAAAGTGCTTTTCTCCTCTTGCTTAAATCACGGCAAACTAAATGTTGGGGCCACAGGTCACAAGGAGGATTCCTAGCTGGCACTGTAAATATTTGATTCCAGAAATGATACAGGTGGAACACAAATATTTATCTTTTTCCCCCACTAGATCTCTGAGTTTCCTGCTGGCTGGCTACATATTTCATAAAAGAATAGGCATTCTTAATTATGCTGTGAACTGTATAATTACGCTGTGAACTGTATAATTCTTCTTTCTGATAGCTATGGTGGGCCCTCATTTCCGGTCATGAGGGTGCCATCCAGAATGATTATTTTCTGTTTCCCTGTTATTCCGCCTGTCTAATTAATAGTACCCCCTTTCCTAATTCTTCTGCTGGCCACTCTCCAGCTCCATCTAACATTCCCTTCAGAGCAAACATTCCCTAAAGGGTTCTTGGAAGTTGTTGTTGTTGCTTTTTTCATAATTACCCCATGTGCTATCACAGCCCAAGCTCGTGAAAGGTAAAATACCAGATTTAAAGAGCTGGGTGGAATAATTTGTGTTTTCAGTCAATATTTTAGTGAAAATCTGTAGTTGTGTCATCAGTAGTGCAAATCTATATGCAAACATGATAGTGTTCAAAATACCAGCTGATTGCACCTTGTCTCCATGATGTCAGCCCCCTTAAGTCCAGCATCAGCAGGAAGGGTCAGTCATGGTATCTGCTAGTTCCCATGTGTACTCAAAGAACATTGGCCCTATCCACGTGTCCTACTGCAGAAAGCAGACTCATCCGAGACACTGTCTAGGGGTTACAGTCCATGCTGCTCTTTACACCTTCAGACCTGGGATAAGCATCTGATGACAAGCCCTTTGGTTGCCTAGAAACCTATGAGATGTGAGTACAAAGTTGAGGCCCAGTAGACACACTATTATTCATCATGACAGATGCATTCTTTCATTTGAAATTTGAAAGGAAAATCTTGCAATAAACTGTCAGTTGGTCATGGGAGAAGAATACAGATTTACCACTCTGTCTCCTGCCAGGAAGAAGTAGCGATGCCCAGCAGTGGAGGATCACAGAAAAGATTCATGGACACTCCTGCTGCAGAAGTGGCTATGAGACGGTGAAGATCTGCGCAGGTCCCGGATCTACCCTGTGGTCATGGAGAGAGATCTTGGACTAAATTTGTATACCTGTCTCTAGGTTTACACGTGTCATTAAAATGTGCCCCCATGGGCAAAATGATGAATTGAATCACTGTGTTCTTTCCAAGTGAAAAACTTACCTAACACTAAACATATTTGATGAAAATTCTCCTCCTAACCCTAGCACCCTTGCAGGCTTCCTTGAAAAATACCTTGCCAAAGGCGTGAAAACAGCAAACACTTCCTTACTATGGTTGATGTGGATTTGAAAATGGCTTTGGCATTAGAGAGGCTCACTTATTGGGTGTACCTTGGTCAGTTTTTTTGCTGCTATAACAAATACAAAAACCTGAGTATTATATTTTTTTGAAAGGAGGTTTATGTATCTCACAGTTTTAGAGGCTGATGGTCCAAGATCAGACAGTCACATCGGTTCTGCCTGTGGTAAGGACCACTCTGTACAACAGCACAGCAGATTAAAGGAAAGGGAACTGGCCTTGTGCACAAGGAGTCAAGCGTATGGGTTGGTCTCATGTGATAACACACATCACTGATAGCACTGAAGATGTGGTCTGTGCTCATCACCCTAATGTCACAGCACAGGGGACTCTCAGTCAGTCGGAAACACCCCAGTTCCTGAGTGGGGGAATGAGAAGGGAAGACTCAGTAATGCCAGTCTCTAGGCCTGTGTATAGAATACAAAAGGGACCAAAGACTATTTGAAGAGTTCGTTTATTTCTGTTCTGCAAGTTTGCCATCCCCGAGTGGGAATGGCATGCAGTGGGCAATCTTGACATCCCTGGGTATGGAGAAGAATTTCAGCTCCTCATAAGTGACTACCAGAAATTTGCCTGAAAATACTGTGACCGCCAATCCTTCAGCAGCCCTTCTTCGCCCAGCTGAGGCCAAAGAGACAGTATAGAAATCTGTTTTTTGCCAGATCTCACCCTGGTTGTCCTTCCTGGCCACTGATTACACAGAGGATCTCTGGGATAAAACATGGGGTTAGTTTGCTCTTGAGTATTTTAAACATTGTCCACTTAAATGTTGCAATTTTTAGAATTTTGGAATTGCCTTCCGTGCTCAAGTGCCTTTTTCAGCTGACTGTCAGTCAGCTGGAATGAATGCTTTCAGACATCAGGCAGGCAGCACGTAAAGTGCCTGCCTTGAGTGTGCTATTCATTGCTTGGTGCAGCGAAGGTCATTTGCATACATACAGGGAGGGGTTTTTGGGTTTGGCACAAGGCTTAGACTTTTAAGGTATGTAGTTAATGGTAAACTTGCAATACCCAGCTGAACCGAATCAGCTGGTTCTGGGTGGGGAGGGCCCACCTGAGGATCATTGCTAACAACAGCATAAAAGCAGAACTGGAGGGGAAGATGGTGTGCTGATTCTCTTGGAGAAGTTTGTCATGCTGGTTTCTTGATGTGAACTCAGGTGTTCTCACCACTGGAGGAGCTCACGTCCTTGTTGCCACTGAGGGAGGCTGTGGTTCTCTTCAGGAGAGCGCTGGTCCTTGGGCGTTGCTTCCTGGCTCCAGTGCAGACCCCTCAGCCTGCTGGCACAGATCTTTCATCCCACTGGTGCAGACTTTCTAGTTTCCACCGCTGACCTTTGGGCCTTCCCAGGGCACACCCTTGATATAGACTTGCACAGGACATTGTCATGGGCTCTAGGCCTCCAGGTGGACTTGTGCAGGACATTGCCATGGGATCCAGGCCCTCAGCTGGATTCTTTGGGTCTCTAGTACATGCACAGGTTTCATGCACTCTTCTACATTTGACTCCTTGAGTAACTATTTTAAAATAATCCTTTAAATTATGTATCCTGTATTAAATCTATTCCCTTGGAAACCCAGACTCTGACAATGTAGAAGGCAGCCCCTAGTGCTTTTGCAGGAATCTGGCATAAGATTTACTGTGTGATAAATGATCATGATCCACTAAGGAAAATTGCCTCTGCATAAATTCTGCTGGGTATGAAGCTTTGAGGAGAAGGAATATACTACCAAGCTCACAGTCATATAAAAGCAATTATTTACTTCTATATGGCAGGCCAGCGCTTCTCTATGAAGTGGCTTCTGCAGAATGCTTGGGTATGTACACGCACACACAAACGAGAATGGCTTCTCTATACACGCACACACACATGCACTGGCATGTGCCCACTGTTTCATCGTACAGCTATGCTTTGTTAACCGTATACCTGTCAAAGGTTTAAAACATGTAAACAGCAGTCACATTAAAATACAGTGTGGGTCCTGAGACTCCAAATTCTCCTAAACATCCTGGTTTCAACATGCAGGCAGCATCCTGAGTTCCCTGCCTCAGGGTCTTGGTAAGTTCTCTCCCTTTCCTTCCGTTTGGGCTACAGCAGCCTGGGATCATGCGTGGACTTTGTCAAGCAATCGCACATTTAGAAATAAACTGTTAAGGCTCGGTCAATGATATTCAAATTAATGGCATTACATAATTCTCCATAATGCATTTCTGTTTGATATGCTCTCTATATATGCAAAGAATTTTATTCAAAGCAAGCTATAATGAGAATATAAATGTGTACACACACATAACATAAATATATCTAGATTACATATATCTAGATATATCTAAATCATACATCCATGTATCTATAGCTAAATGTCTCTTATATATATGATATATACGTAAAATACATATATAATGAGTTATATATATAGAAAGCTACACACACACACACACACACACACATATATATATATATATATATATATATATATATATATATATATAAAGCTACTGAGAAACACAGACAAAGCAAATAGTAAAATTACTTCTTCCTAGTCTCTATCACATAAGAAAGCAGTCTTTTCAATAAGTATAAACTGATCCAGAAGGGGTCAGAGGTTTTAAAATCAGTTTGGGCAATTATATCAAATAAGAGAAAAAGGGAAAATGCAATGAAATCATAGAATTATGCGGGAAAGGAACTTATGGGCGGGAGGTGTCTTTCATCTAGGAAGAGGTCACAGCAGTAATTTCTCAGGGGAAATGGAAAGAGCATCTCCCAGGGCACTTGCTTTAATTAAATGGAGTAAATATGATATTACTAAGAGGTTTAACTCAGCTAATGAGTTAGTTTGAGAATTGAGGTTTTTTTCTTTAAAAAATAAAAGGAGTGAATAGAAGAAAATCTGCAGTGCCAGCTTAGCAACATAACAGATCTGCCCTGTGCAGTTGGCACCAGGGCACCAAGCCAAGGGGCAGGAAGGGCTCACATCCTACCCGGCTCCAGTTGTGGCTCAGTTGTGAGCCCTGGCTCGGGGCATGTCCTCTGGCAGAGTGATCTTTTCTAATTTGTAAAATGGCACAATACAGGTTAGTAGCGGCCCTGTAACAAAACTAACTATGCATTTAATGTTTGATCATATAATCCTGAGTTTTAAGAATGTGTGCTCTTATATGCGGATAATCCTTTCACACTGACCAGGTTCAGAATGGCTTTTACAATCTTCTGGGGCATTGTTTACAAAGTGACGCCCACAGTAATCAGAAATGGATGTAGAAGAGTTTGGATGTGCTTTTAAAAATTCTACACATTCTCTATGAAAATTAACTTAATATTACTCTTATTTAGATGATAATTAAAGGATATTTTTGTGTGTAAGACAGCAACAAGTAGTACAGACAAGGATACAAAAGGCAGACTTAAAAAGTGATAATTTATCTGTGCCAAGTTAATAAAGGAATAAATAAACAAGGAATAAATGAAAGCTTTGCTATGTTCCTCCAGAAAACTGTCACCCACAACTGGAAACAGATCAGCATACAGAAATCAAAAGCCCTGTTCCCCTAGCAGTCAATACCATATTCACGTATTTAGTGGTAATTTAATTTCATCCAAACAACATGTTTTGCCACATTAAATTAGTTTTTTTCACTTGATTTTAATTGACTTTCTAACTTGTATTTGATTATAATTTGTTTCGATTTTACAGTTGTCCAAGGGCTCTGAGAGTAAGAAGTTTACAACCTGGCTTGCATATGTACACATTTAATATGTTTCTCATGCTTAATGTGCACATAAAAATAACTTATGTCAATTCCAAGGGTCTAATATTATATGTACTCTTTTCTTTTTCTTTTTTCATGATGCTGGGGATTGAACCCAGGGCCTCAGGCATGCTAAACAAGTGCTCTATCACCAAGCTATATACCCTTTGCCTGCATTTTGTCATTATCAAGGCTCCACACATTACTCAGCCTTGAGAGTACTACACACCATGTCCACACCTTGTGGTGAGATGTTGGGATTACTATGGAAAGTCACCTCCTCCACATGAAAACACCAATTAGAATTATATTTTATTAAGTCTCAAGCATGTCTATGCTGTCATTCTCTCAATTCATGGAAATTCTGTACTCAATAAAATACAACAATGTTTGAATGTTGTACAATTCATCACACTTTCCAGCAAACAAAGGGCTTTAAACACAGATTCTATGTGCCTACTATGTGTATATTTATAGGGAAACCTGAAAATTTCAAATCTTGAAAATATGTGGTGTTACTTAGCAAGGAGCAGGAACTGCTGCTCTGAAGCCTTCTGTAGGGCGTAATTATCTTGATTCTAGAAAAGTATGGCTCAAAACTTTTTAGTGTCTTTGTACTAAAGATGGTATTTTGTAACAGGCCGAAGGCCCTAAGTAGCCTTCTGCCTTTTTAAGTTGATTAAGAATCTTTAACGTTATTCTACCACCCAATAGCTTATTTCCTCAACCTATGAGCTGGCAGGCAGAAGGAAGGAAATATCCATCTGGTCACGGAACTAGCTCGAGAGGTTTCTCATGTTCTTACACTAGGAGAGATAAGGATTGACAACAGGTGAAAATAAAGAAGTAGTAAAGTAAATGCCTTGGTTTGGTTTAAATAACTGCCTTTTGTACCTGAGTGGGATTTGACTTGGAATAGGGGAACTGTAACTGTTAGAATGATATAATATCACTGAGTCTAATGAGGCATTTCTGATTTTTTCTGGTGACCTGAGTGGCCTCTGTCTGGTGACAATGGCTGTGTCACACTTTGGGACACCAAGAGGCCACTGTGGGACAGTGATATGCAGATGGCCAGACCAGGATTATCAGCTGGTGGGTGTCATTTACCCTGCTCTTCTCTTTCCAACCGTAAATCAATTTTTCAGCAGAAGTAGAAAGATAGTTTTCTTATTTTGAACAACCTTAAATTTGTAAATGGTAATGAGGGGGTATGAAAACAACAGAATAAATTCTCACTTTTTTTGTCTTTCTATAAGTAAATAAAGAAAAGGAAAATAAAACTGTTAGCTACAGAACCAACAGTCTCTATATTGATGTAAATATAATTTTTAAAAATCCCAAGGACAGCCAAAAGGTATAGAAAAAGCTCATGTTCAGTTAAAATATTATATGCATATTACAAAGAGAAAATATCTTTGGACAAGAGATTTAAAAAAAATTTCAAATATCTTTTGAGTGTTCAGACTCAGAGGACTGTTAAAATTATAAAACTTATCATAGCAAAGAACATAACCGTATTATTCATCATTGTCTTTCTTTCTCTAGGCACAATACCTGATACAGAGTTAGCATTGCATAAATAAGTGTTGAACAAGGTAATCAGTTCCAGTTGCTTTACATATATAATTAACAAATGGTTTATTGCCTGTGAAATCTGTGAAAATGACTGATAATGTCATCAACTGGCTCTGGAGTAGGTGGACCTGGTAGTACAATGTGTTCCAGTCAAAACTATTGGCAGAAAAGATTTTTGGACTCTGAGAGCCTCAAACAGCAAGCTTCTACAAAACTTACCCAAGCTGGAGGAAGAGAAACCACCTGCTTGTACAGCCCCATATGTACAAATTGCATTGAGTTCATTTTGCGTCTCATATGAATGTGCACATTTTTCCTACCACAATGGCTGCCTTTAAAACCTTCAATATTAAATGTTAATTTGTCATTTGGCAAGAAAAAAATAAATGATGGCCCAAGAATAGCCTTGACCACCGCAATACAAATTCAGAATGGGGGTTGCGCTATGTAGTCATTAGGCCCCATGATTAACAAGTTCAGTGAATGGAAACAGATTTACGGCCTCATATTGTATTTACTACATGACTAGTTAACTATGTGGCAACAGATGGCCAGATCCAACTTTCTCCAAATAAGTGCTTTTCAAAAATAGGATATTTTAACTATTTTTTTCCATAGGAGGTGTGATTTCATTAGGGATGCTTCTGGGGAGTAGATCATTGATTTATTATGAAGTTACAGACATTAGGAATACAATGTGATGTGTCTGTGTCCTTGGGTAAATGATTAATGTGTCAAGAGGCTTATCTTGGGAAGAAAAGAGAATGTGGTCTGTCCCAGTTCTTCCTCGCCACAGGCTGCTGTGGCCAGGGAGGCGGGCAGGGCACCTACGTGTGCCCTTCCTCTTACACATCACACACTGGAGAGACAATGGAGAGCCAGGGGTTGGTCAGCTACAAGTGACACAGGAACTGCACGTGGACCTCTTTCTTTATCTTACAGTGATGTGCCATTTAAGGACAATGATACGTTTCACGAAATTGGTTACCAGGTGATTTCACTGCTGTGGAAACAGCCCTAGTGTACAGTTACACAAACTTAGACAGCCCTCCCCAGGACACATGGCCACTGCGCTGAACACTTTGTTGCTTTTAGGGCCATAATGAACAAAACCACATGAGGCTAAACCAAGTACAACAGATAACACTGTAATTGACAGATGTGGTAAATGTGAGATGTAGCCGCCGGCTGCCTGGGGAACACAGGGTACTGTTGTATAAGTAAAATGTCTATAAGTAGAAGAAGCACATTCTAAATGATAAAAGTTACAGGGCAGTAAATACACAAACCATTAACGTAGCCTTCAGTTGTCACTATGCAGTATTACGTACTGTCTATAAACACATGTGCTCTACTTCTGTACAACTGGCAGCTTGGTAGGTCCATCTGTGTTGCTTTATGAGGTTAAATGTTGCCAGGCAATAAGAATGTTTCAGCTCCATTACACCCTTCTGGGGGCACTACTGTATACATGGTGTGCTGTTGACCAAAACGTTCTCATGCGATGTATGACTTTAATTGGAAGTGATTTTGTCTTTTGGAACTAAACTGGCTCTGACATCAAGGACCCTGGTTCTTGTTAATAGCCTCAAGTTAAAACCACTGAGAGTAACAGTCTGTGTCGGTGGGTGTGATGTTGCATTTAAGCATCCCACAGATCTATAAAGGCTTGATAAATTATTGTTTTGCATATATTCAAATGTATTCAAATTATTGTTTTGAATATATTTCCTAGGAAGTGTTGGGAAAGTACAATGCATGCCTCTAGGTCTCAAGGAGTTTATGTGTGGTTGAAAAGATAAGATTCAAGAGCACTTTACAAACTATAGGGGGTTTTGCAAACATTCATCATGAAGATTATGTACAAAGACACTCAGTCCTACCAAACATAGATGTAAGGATATAATGAAGCATATTCCCATACAGAAAACCCAAGCAATCAAATAAAACACACACACACACACACACACACACACACACACACACACACACCAAAAGCAAAAAAATTTAAACAAAACACATGCAACTATATTAAGCAGTATTAATTTTATTAGTTATTTGACCTTCTACTTAGGCACTTTTATGTCTACTCACCATGACATTCTCTTATCCTTTACATCCAGTTCTACCCTTCAGATTCCCACTGTGAAAGCCTTTGGCACAAATTCTTAGCAGGAACTGTTTATTTGCATGTGTTTAGGATACATTTTCTGGAGAGTGAACTAAATTACATCATCAATTAACCAATAAATGAGAAAAAAAAGGAATGATGGGCTTGTGAATCAAAGAATTTCTATTTCTAAAACACGAGGGGAGGATACTGGACACTTTTTGTTAAAGTTTGATATTTTTAAGCACTTTATGAGAAGTAGATATTCCGGCAAAGTGAAATGTCCATGTGGTTTTAAAGATTTTTTAAATGCTAAGTTGATGCCTGAAGCAAATATTCAGAGCTCAGATATTACAAGATCTGTGAAGTCTGGGGTTTTAGATTAGAATTGAGATAAGACTTGCTGACAGCCTGCTAGTTCTGTCACATGTGGGGCTTGGGGCGAATATGAAATGTGCTGTTTTTCAAGTATTTGACTTATAACTAAGTACTAGAATATACAGTTCCACTTCCTGTCTCTTTAAAGAGGTGATACACTGTCCAAAGTCTGAAAAATACACCAGTGAATCAGGTGAGTTTACACAATGCCAGGGACAGTAACTGCAGGTTACCTAGCAAAAATATAACCATTTCTCACATCAATCTTAAGAGATCAAGCTGATGCAGAATACAAGCATTCAGAAGGCCAACTCCAAATGTGAAATTTCAGTTGGCGAGAATCTATTAAGGAATTCTGATGCAAAATGGATTTAGCTGAGATAACCAGTTCTTTTATAGGAAGACATAAAAAAAAAAAAAACTTTTTTCCTCACAGTGCTAGGGAATGAACTGAGGGCCTCGTCTATGCCAGGCAAACATTCTAGCACTGAGTTATACTCCCAAAAGATGCCCAACACCTCTTTTAATAACTGTGTGCTCATATTTACTTCAGAAATGACTATTTCCAAATTTCTATTAAGGAGAGATTTCTGCTGCATATTCGATCAGTTCACCAGATTGTCTTATTCTTTTCATTATTTTAAAGGGCATATTTTCTTATTTAAAGGTCTCACCATTATCACAAATCCATGTTGAATTTTTATATAAATGTCTGGAAATCCAATTGGATTTGGTATTGGCTCAAAGATGGCATTGAAAATAGGGAACATTTGCCATGATCTGTAACTGTTTCTAATACTTTTTCAAGTTTAAATGGCACATCCCAGTGCAAACAGAAAGTTTAAATGTGGACCATCATGCTGTGTTTGTTATGTGTTGGCCAGAATAAATTAGCATAGACCTTTCAATTTCAGAACAATTTGAAGGGTGGTAGTTTTGATCAATAAGTTATTTCCTGGGAAGAGCTGATGTATGCGGAAGCCTAATTAATGTGTTTGCGTGGTACTTGAGAATGATGGAACCCAACTCTTAAGTATCACTTACCCAAGAAAAAAGTAAAAAGCACTGCAGAAGATGAACATATGGTCCAAGCATTGTGGTAGAAAAAAAATATTACAGTAGGAGAAAGGTCATTGTGCAGAGAAGTGGATATAAAATATCCATCACACTTTAACATAAGTCTGGATAAGAGAAAATCTTCAGGAAAAGAGGATAGCTCTCCACTGGATCCCAGTATCTCTATAGATTCATCACTGCTAGCCAGTGTCAGAAAATCTGCTTCCTCTCCTTAGGAACTATGTCTATGCACCCCTACAACTAACGTTTGAGTAATTCCATGACACAAACCAAAATGTGAACCTGTGTGTCCTGAGCTGGCATCCAGAACATGTCTAGCACTGCAGGATTCAGGGTCCCTTCTCCAGGTAGCAGGTCAGTGAAGCAGGGAAATCAGATTAGCCACATCTCTGAACAAAACCTCTCCTGGTGTGTCCAACTGCGCTGTGTGCTCCCACCTCTCCTTCACGGTCAACGCCCTTGAAAGAGAAATCAACTTTACGTCTTACTGTCTCACCTCTACTCACTCTTCTACCCACTGCAACTATCACGTGACTGAGAAGTTTTGTTAAAGTCACTGGTTTCTCTCTGCCAAACAAAAAGATCATGGTTTAGTCCATCCTGTTCTGTCTGCTGCATTTGACCCTGCAGGTCCTGATATTTCTCTAGAAAATCCCTTCTCCTCTCCTTGCCTTTCTCTCCTCTGTCATCTCTTTATTTCTCCTTAGCTGTCATGGTGGTCCTCCTTCTCTCCAGCCCTTGAAAATGGATGTTAGGCTGGGAATCCCTTGTTAGTCTGTTCCAGCACTCCTCATGACTTCCCAGTAGGAGGCTTCCTAAGATTTTGTCAGCACATGGCAAATAGAGCAAAGGATAGCATTTTAAAGGCACGGTAGGGTAAATCATAGGTCTTATCTTACTGAGGGACACTGGTCAGGGACCTCTCACTGCAGTAGTTGGACTCTCCAAGGACTGAAGTAATCTGCACTTTGCACAGTAAAATCTGCTGGTGATCCACTGAACAGGAATCATTGGGCCAGGAGATTTTTCTCACCGATGACTGTAGAGAACATTTCTCCTAAGTTCCTGACCCATGTATTTTCTGCTTGCTAGATTTCTTCTCTAGGCTGTCACCCCAAGCCCATTTATCTAGGGCACTTTTTTCTGTCTAGTATCTGTCTCACCTGCTCTCCTCTCAGCTGGTACATAAAACCCTCTGTCTGCCTCGTTGGGCAAGGGAGGAACTTAGAAGTCATTTATTTCACTTCCCCATCCATCATGGTCAATTCAGTAAGAGGCTCAGGCTACCCAGCACCACCGTTTAAAATCTTTAAATTCCAAATCAATTTTCCATCTTCACTATCACTTCTTTCCTTTGGGTCTTTACCATGTTTTGCCAATTGCTTAGACCACCTCCAGTATAAGGCTACTATTATCCATCTTCCAGAAGCTTTTAGAAGCCAGTATTTAGAATCCCTGCACTTTTCCATTCCCTTTTGAGCCTCCTCTGCATTTTCTTACTGCCACAACTTACTCCATCCTCCAACTTGCTTGTGCTTAGCGTTGTGTGCATGGAATCTGCCTTCACATCCTCCCTCTCCCCTCTCACTACGCAAGGGACACCTTCATTCTTGAAACACCCCAGCAAGCGCCTTCACTGTGAAGCAGATCTTATGTGTCTGCTGCTCTCTGAGCATGGAGACTATTAGATCACTACTGTCCCATGGCTTTGCCCTTCCGTAGCTGTCCTCCACATCTGTGTACCTCAAGGAAGAGATATCTTGG
This sequence comes from Dolichotis patagonum, assembly GCA_004027295.1. Taxonomy (NCBI): domain Eukaryota; kingdom Metazoa; phylum Chordata; class Mammalia; order Rodentia; family Caviidae; genus Dolichotis; species Dolichotis patagonum. The sequence continues at coordinate 97,655 of PVJX010003795.1, forward strand.
TATCCTCATGGCCTCTTTGGTGCTTTGCAGATAACCTATGGCTGTTTTTAAAGAAATACATAAACAGTTTTATAAGCCGTGGGAAACTAAATGGTAAGTGCACTTCATTCGAGCTGTTTCCTCTCATTAGGATGCCCCTTGGCTCCTGAAACCATCCCGCCACATCCCTCTCCATGTGGCTAATTCCTTGGGAATTATCCTATTCTACTAGACCTTTGAGAATCAGACCAAGTACCCTGCTTTCTGTGAGTCTCTAATTCTCTCAGGCAAGATAGTGTAATCATTTTATGTGTCTAGAAATGTGTCTATACAGTGACTATGTCTCCATCTGTTTATAATCCTCCTGCCCAGCCATAGTCAGGGTCCTACAAATGATGCTTATCTGTTTTGTGTCCCAGTGTCTAGCAGATGGTCTAGCATAGAGTGATGCTAAAGAGATGCATCTTGTAAAATAGATGCATTAATACTTAGAACTCTATTCCCACTATCACTGTTTTGTCATAGTTGTAAAACAAGTATAAGAGTCCCCACAATGGGAGAACCCAGAAGGAGGCTTTCCAAAGGATAGGGCACAGGGACCTGAAGTCTTTGCTGACTCATACCCTGCTTCCCACATCTTGTGACATTTCAAATTGGTAATCATCCCAAGTGGATAGAATTATAAATGACTAAAGATTGGTAGATCACATCTTTTACCTGCCTACTGAGTTAAACCATTTACCCCAGGAGTTGAGTTGCCTAAGAGAGGTTTGGATCTGCTTAGTCACAGCCTGAACTGTGGTGGGGACAGCTTGCTTCAGCCAAGGCTTCCACCCAGGGGGCTAAAAGGATTTTGCTCATAGGCACTAAGCAATCTGTGCCAAAGGGGGGACCAAAGCGAAAACATCGACTCATGGAGGGACCTTGCAGCTGAGCCAGCTGGCTGTGTGAGCCCAAGGCCACCTGCAGTTCTCCTCTCAGCAAGAGCAAAGTCTCTACAGCTCATTAGCATCCTGGGCTGACTGGGACAGCAGTCTCCTCTAATAACACCAGTGACTATTTCCAGAGTGCGCGCTGAATACCCAAAACCATCCAGACGACTTTATCCATATTGCCTGATCTAATCCTCACAGCTGTGAACCAGATGCAATTACTATGCCATTTACCCAAGAGGAAGTAAAACACAGAGAGCTTCATTAACTAACTCAAGGCCCTGATCTTAGCAAAGGCCATGTGTGGGATTCAACCCCATGGACTGGACTCCATAGATCATGTACCTTAACTCAAACCAAGAGTGGAACTCATTCTTTCCTCAAAAAAGAGAAAAGAAGTTAAAAACCAATGGTTTTGCTCGCTCATACTGACTCACTCTACAATGATCCTAAGGTAAGAAAAATCTATCCTTTATTCCAAAGGACACTCTTCCCAGGATCACCTGGCCCAGAGAGATTTGATAGTGATAATTGTTCCTTTTAAGACCTATCCTCCCAAAAGGGGACTTGATGACAATCTAATTAATTGTCCCAAAGAAAGTAATATTGTTGTACCTAGTCACAAACTCATCAAAATCAAGCATTTCTAGTTACCAAATGACAAATCAAATTGTCCCGATGTGCTAGGTCTCACCTCTACATCAAAAAATAATGGGAAGCCCATTATGCAATAATATTTGTGCTGAATACCCCTTAAAATTTCTGTTTGGTTTGAGTATTCAGTTCTAATGTGCCTAAGCATCACACAGAGTGTTCATTAATACCTTTAAATTATGCCTGATTATTTTTCCTGGAATTCTTCATCTTTAGGCTATTTTCTTAATTAGTGATCTCTCAGTCTAAGTCCATTCATACATTTTCTTCCATATGTCAGAGTGCTTGACAAAAATGTCCTGGAGAGCTTTAATATGCACAAAAGAAGCAAATATGATCAACCATCACCCTACACAGCCCCTGTGCAGTGTATGGCCATGTAATGTTTCATGATTATCACTGTTCCTACTTCAAAGAAAAAGAAAAGAGTGTTAAGGAGGTTTCTGTAGGCTTATAAACAGACAGTTACCTACTGGGAGGTTTCATTCCATGTGTAGCTGCATTTACTAAGAATTGCAACTACTCAGAAAGCAAGCAAACAAAATATTTCCTTACACTGCTTAAAAACTCATGTGACCTGCAAAAATGTAAATATTATTTATGGAGACTGTCTTCATAAGGCCCACATGAGCATTTTTTAAAAGATTTGATACAGTTAAACAATTGTGATAGGCAGAGAGAGACAAGAGGAATTTTAAATAACTGCTCACTTCTTGCTCCTAGATGCACCTGTCCAGCTGGCAAGGCCAGATGGAGACACTAGAAATGACTCACGCTTACTTGATTGAAAATATTCCAGCAGACTTAATGCACTGCAGTGGCATTAGGTGGAAAATGTGGAAGTGATGCAGAGTACGTTGGGATGCCGACCACTTTCATCTTATGATTGAATGGACTGCACACAGCAAATTACTTTTACCTTCAAAAGTGTCCAAAATATAATGTAAGGTGATAAAATACTCTTTAGGGAAAATTGTTTAAATATACCTGAGTCACATACATTTATTTCTGCTTTAAAATGGAGGCCTGTTTTCAGTTGAGATGTTTATAATTCTTTACCCTATTCACATTGATTTTTCCATTCAAAAAGATGGGAAAGCGATCATAAAGTTCCCCATCAACATGTTCCTAGACCCTTTGAAGTGAATGTCAAGTTGTCAGATTTAATTGATCAAACAAAAATCATTCTGATGATGTTTGAAGAACTTTTAAAATTTTTTTAGTCTTTTTTTTTTTTTCACTATTTTCTTTTTTGGTACTGGGAATCGAACTCAGGGCCTCACACTTGTCAGGCAGGTGCTGCGCTTCTGAGCTACATCCCCAACCCTTGGATGATTTTTTTCAGCAAAACAAAACAAAACAAAACAATGCCTAAACTACTTGCATATGTACTTAATACTTTCAAGTAGCAGGTTTGAGTCTGTGTACTGAGAAGTTGTACTGATAAATACGTTTAGCAGCCAGTGCTCTAATTTATAGCAGTATGTGTTGATTCTCAATTTCCTCCATGACCAATTTTAAGCTACCGAGGTGATGTCACTGATGGAATTGGGAAGAAATGTGCACAGACAAATCCTGTGGAACTGAGTGAGTTGGTGTCATCCTGCCTGTGGAACTGCACTATTAAACGCTTAGGTTCTGAAGAGTTTTCTTTTTCCATTTCTTTTCCTGACGTAGGGACCACAGAGCTCTGTAAGTCATAGTTTCCTTATTTTCAAAATGTGCTAATTGGAGTAGACAATCTCTAAGGCTTTTATCAGTTCAGTTCTTTAAATACTCAAATAAATGTCCTTCCCATAATCCTAAGGCAGCCTGTGTACCGGAACGGAATTAAAGTTTAATTTTGTCTAGCTCAAACCCTTCAACACAGGGTGCATCATTCCAATTTCATTAGTGTTCAATTTGTAAAATTTAGGTAAGATTTTTTGAAATATATCAAATGGGAGGCTTCTGAATTCATCACAAGGAGATCAGTTCCTCGATATAGATCATAAAGAAAACATTCTGGAGAATGTGGAGAAACATACTATGGTTATTCTCAGTACCTACTTCATTTCCATTTCTACATTTTCAAAATAGGCAAAATCAAGAACACTGCTTGAAATGTAGTTTAAACATCCAGTCTTCTTTGCAAGAATTGTACTACTTTCTTTCTCCATGTTGACAGAATCACTGAGACCAAACTGAATATTGATGAAGAAAGGCTAAGGGTACCATTGCCAGTGCTATTGAAACTACAAAGTAACATGAGGAAAACTCAGCATAATACTTGTCATATTTTTTAGGAGCTAAGCACAAACTCGATAGAGAAGACCAGATAGCTGAACCCTCTTCTGAGAAGAAGAGGAATTAAAGAAGTATACACACAGCAATGCTGCGAGATCTGACTAGTCTGCAAATAGCTCTAAGGTTTCTCTCCTTGGTCTAAAGATTCTGCCCACAGATACTGTTACAAGCAAGTAAGGACCAAACACAGAGGTGCCCATAGGCGTCACCAGATGATGAAGAATTCCTACAAGTTCGGTATAGGAACGGAGTGACATGGCTCTCATCCAATCCTTAACTCAACAAGTACTTTTTAAACATCTGACAAGCCACAGCCTCTGCTATCCATGCAGATTCAAAGGTGATTAAGGAAAGTGTATTTCTTCTCTCAGAAAAGGCGTCCCTCCTTTTTGGATGTTGTAAATACTAGTGGATTTCACTGCTGATGACACTGTGAAGTTGTATCAAGTATACAGCGGTCCTTTACCGAATACTGATTAGATTAACATTTAATGAAGTAAGTCATGGTAAAGCTAAAAAAAACTCTTTTCCTATTCTATCATTTCCTAAGAGAATATGAAAATCTAATGAAATGATTGTAACAGTGATACAACAAGATTTTGTGTTATTAAACTAAACTGCACTTCCTTCTTGCTTATATGTTTGAAAGGTACTTACTGTGCAATGACTATGCCAGGCACTATGCTTTGTATTCCCTTTTCATGCTATGCTCATAACTCTGAGACTCAAATATTTCCATGTTATAGGTAAGCAATCTGAACTTCATAAACTGACCCTAAAATTGTCTAATAGTCAAAATTCAAATTTATATCTATGACAAAAATCCACTTATCTTCTATAGGGCAAAGCCCCCTTCCCTGTGTCACTCAGTGATCAGATAGTCATTTTGCCTGTACACCACTTGAACACCTCCCACTGGACTAATGATCCCCGGTGATATTCCTCCTTTTCTGCATGATGAAGTTCTGCAAGTCAGTGGGAACCTCACATGAGCAAGTCTGGGATGTTACCTTTTACTTATCATCTTAGTCACTTTCATGTTGCTGGGACAAGATACTCAACACCCACAATTTAAAGGAAGAGAGTTTTGTTTTGGCTCACAGTTTTAATTCATGGTTCGGTAGCTGTAACACAGAAACAAGATGCTAGAAGAAAAGCTGCTCAAGCCATGACAGCCAGGAGGCAGAGAGAGAAGAGAGGAGCTGGGGACAAGAATACACCCTGCCAGGTCACGCTCCCAGTAACACACTTCCTACCACTTCCCACATCCTAACAACCAAGTCGATTATAAGACTTCCATGATCCAATCACCTTCCCGAAGCCACAGCCAGTGGGGAGACATTCTAGATCTAACTCATAGCACTTAGCCACTTGACTATTTGCATCCACTCCTGACTATAGACCATCACCACAAAGAAATCAGTGAGATATTGGCAATATATTCATATTTATGTATAAAGGGTCTGCTTATAGTTTTTTTTTTAAAGACATACTACAGGGCCAGAGGTTTAGCTCAGTGGCATAAGTGCCTGCCTGGCAAGCGTGAGGTTGCGAGTTCACTCCCCGGTACCAACATAAATAAATAAATAAATAAATAACACACTACATATAGTAAATAAATTTAACAACATAGCAATAAGAGATAAGTAAACCAATGCTTTCTGGCATGATTTTGCCAGACTTAGTTCTGTGTTGGCTAAATTGTCACTCGGTATTTCTACTCCACTGTCACAGAAGCTATAGGACGCAGACTGTAGTGGCTGTCACTCTGCTGAATTGTTCTTAAAACTAGGCTTAAGAAAAGGCTCTGCAGATGATGTATTTCTTCATGAGGTAGCTTTACAACAGGATTTGCTCACACAGATCATATTACATGAGCTGTAACCCAGAGGCCAATGAAGTGAGTTTAAGGCCGACTTGAGCTTAGTTTGGCC
>PVJX010003796.1:0-104471 GCA_004027295.1 Dolichotis patagonum
TACTCAAATAATCAATTAATAGAACCTTATCAGTCTTCCATTATACACCAAGTTTTGGGTTAAATATGAAAACAGGGGAGAGAATTATGTTACTTTAGATCTTTTCCATTCCTGGGACAAAATACTTCACATACACAATTTAGATACAGAAGGGTTTAGGTTGACTCTCAGTTTCTGTGGTCTAGTACATGCCTTGTTGGCTTGAAGGGAGGAATATTATGTCCCAAATGCATGACAGAATAAAGCTGCTTTCCTTATGGTGCCCAGAAAGCAAAGAACAGGTTCAGTCAGTGAGGAGGGAGCTGGGGACAAGAATATACTATTCCAAGTCACACCACCAGTGACTTACTTCCTCCTCACAGGTCTTACTGCCCAGCAGCACACTTAGGTATGCACTGATGAGTGGGTTAATCCATTGATCAGATCAATTCTCCTATGTTCTAAAATCTTTCCTACATCGCCAACCCTGAACACAGCAGTCTTTATGGGAGGGGTGGCAGTGGTGCATTTTTAATTTAATCTCTAACAAGTAGTTGAACAGGAACAGAATAATTCCAAGCATATGGTCACTCAGAAATGCAGTTCTCCAAAGGATAAAAAACAAATTTGAGATAAAGTCTTAAATTGACTTAGGATTTCTCACGTATCTTACTTTTCAAGGTAAATAAAATAATTTTACCATAGATAAGAATTTCTTGAAAACTAAAATTTTATAATGGTACTTGATTATAAATTTTAGTTTTAAAATAATTATATACTTATAATCATTTAACTATGTTGACTACCTTTGATTTTATTAAGTTTACACATTATTGCTTAATTTTATAAAATCTCTCCATAGCTGGAATATTTCAGTTTACATAAATTAAAAATAACCAAAGGGAATTACAAAGAACATTTTGTAATTTTATTTTTGTTACTTATTATTTTTACTAAATTGCCCTTTACAAAGTTTTGAGATTCTTGCTACAGGTAATTGGATTTATTATATTTGTAATTTACTTAATTGGTTAGTCTATAAAGTTACCCCAAAGTTAGTCACTTTAGACCAAGTGGAATATATCATCTTTAAGTGGTATTAGACTGTGACTCTTTAAAGCGATTAAGCTGTTATGGGAGTTGTCAAGCACAAGTCCAAAGAGGTCTAGACTGATACTAGAGCTCAATTCTGGTGATGTGTTCTAGTCTAGGGGTGTTGTGTCCCATAACTAAGCTTTTAATTTACACAGAATTCCATAGTTTTCTGTGCTTTGAAAGTAAGCCATCACTATAACCATCTCTTAGGTGCTGCTCCTAGAAGGGCAGAGGGCCCCAAGTGAGACAGAAGGATGAACTACTGTGATGTACAGATACTGAAAGGATTTTAATGGTTGAGGGAGAAACAGGCTCACATTCAAATTGAAAGCCAAACATAATTTAGTTTACTACATTGAGCTGTACCACTCTTGAGATGTGCCTTAATTCATCTGTCCTGGCTGACAGCGAACGTTCCAGATGATGCATCAGACAATGTCAGGTATAAGAAGAACCTTCCCCTTTTTCCTGCTACCTACCTCTCATCCATCATGTAACAACCTAGGAAGTGACAGAACAATATATTTATTGTAGTCAGCAAAATAGAAGTGAGAAGAAAGGTTTCGTTCTGTTGGCCAAAAAAAGTATCCCAGAAAACAACCTGTCTTTTTCTTTCTTTTCTGGTCAAATTTAAAACCAGATGTCACACAACATATTTTATAACCTGCTGACTCTATGAGTGTGTGGGAAGACCTACATGCCTCTAAAACTTTCAAAGCACTTTTTGTAGGATAAATATATAACTTGCCTGGAGTGTGGCCATGCTGAGATTTCAACTGTAGAATCACTGATAACAGAAAAGCATTTGAGTTTCCTCTGTACCTGGTGGATTTGGCTATGTTGAAGAAGCATTGGAAGAGGAAGAAGGATTGCGTTTCCCCACACACCTATCCCCAGCTGTAATCTCACAAGCCAGTATGTACTGGGAGTGAACTTTCCTCCAAAGATCAAATCTCATGTCATCCCAATATCTAACTAGTTCCTAAAAACTCCTGATTTTGGTGTATGGCATAGAAGACAGACTCAGATGGGTGGTACAGGGGTGGCAGGAGGGGAAATTAGAGTGGAAAATACTTTCTGGCAGATTTTTCTTCTTGTCTTTCCCCTGTTATTGGGCCAATACTTCTGGTTCAACCAGTTCTTTATAAAAATATATTCTCTCCAAAATAAGTTGATGACGAGTGTTTAATCATTAGATTAAAAGACCGGATACATCTATGGTAATATAGCAATGGAAAATCTTACATATATTAAGGTAGAATTGACTAAGGTAGACTTAATAAAATAAATACAAGAATTCTTAAAAGTGAGGTTTGCAATGGTATATCAGTAGGCACTGATTCTGAAAAAGAAATACCTAAGAAATGAAAAGAGAAAACACAGAGAAACTGCACTAAAATGAGAGTCCTAATGAGAAGATCCAAGGTGAAGAAATTAAGAAAAGAGACTTATGTTTATAAACTAGGGAAGCAAAACATCATAGGATGAAAAGTTAAAACTGACCAAGAAACAGCAAAACCAAAACAAACTGGCTGTTTATATTATAGGTTTAAAATCATTTATTACTATAACAAGAATTAAATTATATCAATCCAAGAGCTGAAATGGAAATTAAACAGTTCAACACAGGACAGACTAAATATGGTGCAGACTTAGGAGTATACAAACTTGGTATTTTTTAACTGCTATACAAGAAGGTAATTCAACACCAAAATAACTTGCTTTGTGCTACATACAGGAACATAAGCGTAGTGATTAGTTTGAATTGAGAAATCTCTGCACTGCTGAAAATAAGGGGACAGACGGTGTGCTAAAGCTGTAACATAGGCAGTGTGGGGCAGGTCGCGTTTCTCTGTAAGGAGGGAATCTGCTTTTAGAATGTACTGTAAATAAGATGCTTCACTCTCGCCAATGTAATTCCACTTCATTCTGCAGAAGTAGCAGAATTTAAATGTCCATACATCTGCAGCCAAGAAGAATGTATATACATTCTTCTTCTATGTACTAAGTATATACTAAGTATATAAGTATATACTAAGTATATGTGTATAATAATAGTATATACTAAGTATATAAGTATATACTAATAGTATATACTAAGTATACAAGTATATATTAATAGTATATACTAATATACTATTAGTAAGTATATACTAATAGAAAGCTACAGATTGAACTCAAAGAGAATGGAGTCATTTCTCAGGAATAAATGTCGAAGGAAACCAGAACCCTTACAGTATAATCAAATTTATATGGGTAAGAATAAGTACCAAAATAAATAAATAAACAAATAAATAAACAAACAAACCTAGAACTAGGTGTCAGACTGCTCACAGTCCAGAAAGAAAATCTAGAAGGAAATAAATCTTAACTGTATCAGAAGAGAGACCAGCTAAGCGATGCAGCATATTACTTGGTGAGGAAGAAATAGTAACAGGAAACTTTCACACTGTATGTGGCATGCCTCCCAGATGGCCATACTGGCTGCTGAGATATTTACTAGTTTGTAAGTAGCTACTATCCTGAACCACCCAATGCTACCCATATCCCTTACCAGTCTGATCTCTTTCCAATACAGTTCCTAGCTAACTATTGCTCAGATTTGTGTTTATGTGTCACTGATATGCACAAAAATGTCTCTTCCAAAGTACTTTTGTTGGTGCACCCTGAGCACTTTACCTATCCTTTCCTCACCTGCCTTTCCCATTTAGCCTCGGTTATTTTTACTTGGCACTGCCAAGGGCACCATAAAATTTACCTAGATTATACTAGGGTACCTGTTCCTGGGGAACAACTTCCAGCACTGTCACCCCAAGACTCCTCCTAGGAGGAGGAATTCATGGTGGAGAAAAGTCCCCTTTCAGAAGCAGCTGAATATTGCTTAGCAAAAGGCAATCATTACCTTTTGATAAGTATTTCCAATACAATTCTGCTGTAACCACAATTTAAATGAGTTCTTGGTCAGATCATATAGAACTACTTAAATATCATCATTTAGAATGCAAGCTTTTATTCAGATTGCCTGTTTTAGTGGGGTTGGTAAACTGTTGCTCTCTTCCAACTGGTACATTCACATTTTTAATTCTCACTTTTTCATTAACAATTTATGAATAATTTTATTAATTAAGTCAAAATTGTTGGAAGGAGTGAACATAATAATTACACAAAGTAATGGTAAGAGTAGGCTTGTTAGTAACTTTTCTCATTGCCGAGACAAAATATCTGACATTCACTGTTAAAGAGGAAAAGGTTTATTTGGCTTACAATTTCCAGATGTTTCAGTCTGTACTTGGCTGATGCCAAAACAGGGTGGCATTACAGAGAACCTTCACAGAGGGGAAAGAGTTCATGGCAGAGAAGTTAGCTATAAGGGGTGACCGCAGCACCGTATATCCTTTATATCTTATCCAGGATACCTAGGGTGGATAGCACTCACATCTTTAATCTTTGTGCCCTTGGGCCTAGCACTGCACAGTGAATCAGTCCCAGAGTCACAGTGTAGATTCAGCCACCTCTGAAAAAGTCCCACCTGTGGCTGTGGATTCACATATAAATATAAGACACAATATTCTGCCAATGACCCTTCAAACACCCATGCATATCCTTTTATGCAAAAAGCATTTAGCTCATCTCTAAGAGTTGCCAAAGTCCTCTCAATTTTAGCATTGTTGAAAAGTCCAACTCCCAAGTCGCCTCTGAGATTTCAGGCAAACTCTTAGCTGAAAGACTTTTTATAAATGAAAAGAAAGTTAAACAAAAGATAGACTTTTCCATTCCAAAACTTACAAGGAAGAAAAGCAAGGAATGAAGGAAGAACAAATTCCAGCAGCACAAACATTAAATCCCACAATTCCACTCCAGCATCCCAGACAATCTGGCAATCTAATACAACTTGTGGCAAGGCTTTGGGGGCTCCGCACCTATGGTACTGCTGGTGGTTGTAGCTCCCATGGGCTCTCTTGGGTCTGATCTCCTCCCTCCTTGCACTTTTCCTCAGACAACCCATGTTCTTGGCTTCTCCAAACTTCTGGGGTCTCTATTGCACCTTTATCTTCACACTCACAGCTTCAAACACTGCCTTCTCAGGGGCACACAGCCTGGCTTCCCTGGAAGCCTTCCTAACTCCACAACTCTTGCATTCTGTGTGTTCCTAAAATTACCACCTCATGAATGATGTCCATGCCTGCCATAAACTGGACCAGTAGCCAGGCTTCCTTCTCTCTTGACTGTAGGGGTTGAGTGCTTATGAATGAAATCCCAACCAACAACTTTGCTAGGCTGCTAAAATTCTGGAAGATGGTACTCTGGGGCTCTCTTATCAGAATCTTTTATTTTTCAATTTGGAGACTGCAGAAGCTAGAGTCCTGTTGTGTTTTGTAATGCCCTCATAGCATATTTTTATTCTCCTAGTCCTTCTCAGAATCAAGATCTCCTCTGCTGTATCTTTGCAGTCACAACTCTCTGAAGATGCTTTTGGTCAAATAATATTTAAATCATTCTTCTGGGGGTTTTGCTCTTGATTCTCAGCATACATCTGGATAAAAGTCCCCGACAGATGCCATGTCACTGCCTTGTCATTAGATAGTCTTGAAATTTCTTCTGCCAGATTAATTAGTCTGCCATTCTCAATCATAGTCTCAGTTAAAGTCTCTGGACATGAGCAAAATGCAGAACTTTCTGCCAGATGTAACACACATTGTCTGGAGTTCAATAGTCAATGCAGTTCCCAGCAGAAACCTGCAAAGCCTCATCTTTACTGGGCAGGATTTTTATTAGCCTTCTGGTCTTTTGAACACTGACCAGAATCTCTCATCAAGTTCACCTAAGAATTCCAGCTTTATTGTTTTAGCTGACATCTCTGAATCTTTCCAAACTTTTCCCAGAAGCCATTCTGAAAGGTTCCTGAACCACGTGGTCAGGTATAGTTACAGCAATGACCCCATTCTCAGTATAAATTCTGTCTGAGACATGTACTGAACATGAGGGCAAATACTTCACACTCAGAGTTAAAGAGGAAGAGCTTCATTTGCATATGATTTGTAGAGTTTTCCGGCCATAATTGGTCAGCTCCAAGGCGGAATGGCAAGGCAGGCAGCCCTTGCAGAGGAGAAACAGTTCATGGCCGACAGAAAGAAGATAGCAAAGCAACTAGGGACAATCACATCTGTTTTTAACCCTAACATCTTATCCAGGTTATGTAGGGCAAGTAGCACTCAAACCCTTAATCCCGGTGGCCTTGAGTCTAGCATTGCACCAAAAATCAACACTAGAGTCACACACTCTAGATTCATTCACCTCTAAAACAAAACAAAACAAAACAAAACGAAACAAAACAAAAACTCACCTATGACTGAGGCTTTATGGAGCCATATAGACACAAGTATAATAGTAGGGAATAGGAGAGGTTAAGTTTGTGCTTGTATTGACTTAGCAGTATGTCCATTATTACAATTAATGAGAATATCTTGACCCTCAACTCACAACAGACAGAATGTCTCTGGCTCTTGAAGACTATATAAGCATCCTATTATTGCTACATTTCCTTAACATCCTGACATGAACCTGATAAATGTGGTCCTACCCTCACCATATTATCTTAATATTCCATAATGAACCTAAAATTCATTATCATACTTCTTTGACTGCTGGCATGAAGCCACAGAGCATGCTCAAACTGCTTCAGATTGACCAAGGAAAGTCGTTTTAATACTGCTAGCATTGCAGCTTTGATTCCCACCGCTGGGCTTTGGCAATCATGCTGTGTCTGCCTAGACCCCTATAAGGACACAAACTCTCCCCTAAACTGGTAATGGAGATTCACAGTTGATTGGAAGAAAGCCCATTTAGTTACCACACTGACCACTCTCAAAATTCTAGGAAAACTAAAATGAAAATAACCCTCGAATTTACTCCATGGCTATCTCTGATTATGCCTGTTCTCTGTTCTTGAGGGTACACAGTCATTACTGCCCTCTCTAGGTACTGCCCAGTTGGAACTGTCTCAGGTATGCCTTAGCCTCAAATTCAGACAGACAGGGCTACTCTGAGTCAATCTTGCTGTTCAGTTTTGTCATTGACCCACTCCCACTCTGTGGAGCATACTTTCCTTTAATAAGTCTTTGCCTTTTTTAATGCTTCTGTGTGTCCTGCTCAATTTTTTGGGATAAAAAGAGTCTGGATAAAGGATGAATGAATACAACTGTCCTGTAAAAAGACTTCCACAAAACTCTTTTAGAAAAGTTATCTTTAGATTTCACCCTGTCTTGTGGATATATTATAGATTATGCTTGTTTTGCTTGCCATTTTAAGCAGAGATGAAAGTGCCCCCTCTCCTCCAACTTCTGCTCTGTGTTAGATTGGCATCATCACCCACAGAATAGAAAACATAAAATTGACTACAAACCATGTATGGTACCAAACTCCATGATTGTATTGAAAAGTAATGGAGAGAGACACCTCTGATTAATGGTTTACAAAGGATATTCTTAAAATAACAGTCCTGAAAATTCTGCCGTTAACGCAACTTATTGAAACAAACATAACACTACAGGGTATTTTTGAAATAGAAAAGTACATACAATGTAATAAAATCAAGCTATTTAATTCCCATGGTAGTGTTTCCTTCCTGAATATACCTGTGAAGTAATATTGATAGGACTCGCTTCAAAAGAATCAAAGTGTCAAGTTTTACCTAACATATGAATAAATATTTCTCCTGCACACTAAAATATTTTTCTTATATTAAATCTACCTTTTGAGTCATTTATAATCATACAATTCAGATATTTTAACTCAACCTGTATTCTAAACTGTCTTTGTAGTATTAACCAGTATTAGACTTTCCAGTCTGTATATTTTCTTTGAAGAAAAATTTATTTGAACTTCCATAGCTGTTAAAAACGTTCAGATACTAGAGCATCAATAGTACCCAAGGCAGAATTTCTGTTCTGAGGATGTTAAAACCTACTGGAAAAGATGGACAGGTAAACAAGCTAATCAACTCACATTCAGAGTGGGAAGTTGATGGTAACCAGAGGGGCTGTATAAAGTACTGCCAGAGAATATGCCGTCACTGCACTTAGCAGTGGAAGACTTCAGAAGTGTAGTCAGGACTTAAGACGTGAGGAGTCAAAATGAGTAGGAGGGGGAGGAGAGTGCTAAGGCAAATGAGAAATGTGTAGAGTGCAAGGTAAACAAACAGAGAATGACAAACTACAACAAAAACCCACATTAGCCACACAGTTTTTCAAAGTAAAAATAAGAAATGGGCTGGAAGCCTAACTTATTGTGAAAGTTTTGGGTCCAATTTCAGGAACTACTAAAAAAAGCCATCTGGTAAGAAAAGAGCATTCCAGAGTTGAGAGTTGCTGGGACTCAGTCACAGGCAAACCCTTTGCATAAGGCTTTTCTGTCTGTTATTATCAAGTTTCCTTGTGACCTGGTAATGCTGTGGTGCCATAACACTGTACTTCCACATCCCCTGTCTAACTAAAGTCATCATTAGCCTGACGATTGATCCTTCTTCGTATTTCCATCCTAGTTAATGGCACCCCCATTATGACTACAGTTGGAGAATCAGTCACTTCTATTTGGGTCACTTAACAGTTCTGAGCTACAAACTTCATTTGAAAAATGGGTATAAATAAAAGTACTGACTTCATTTAATTTTAAAACATGAAATTAGTATTCTATAAATAAAGGAGCAATGTCTTGCTTTTAGCTTAAATAAATATTACTTATAATAGTGATATCAATAATATTAATATTAATATTAACTGTTAATAAAACTGTGTCTATCTATAATTACAGTTTAAAATCAGGACCCAAGCAGAAATTCTGGCTTGTCCTTCCTTTATCTCTGATTCCCCATTAGACTGTTAACATGATTCCTAAAATTTCTTTCTTTAGTTATTTAGTTATCATGATGGTCCCTTCTCTCTTGAAACTTTTGGCCACAATGGAATCATTGGATGTATGTTCCTTGAGTGACATACCACGGCAGAGCCTAATGATCAGCAAGATTGATTAATGTTTCAAAAGTTCTTTGATGTTTATATGTAAGAATGTGACATACAAGGATACAATGGACTCTTAAAATTAGAAATTTTTTCTTTTGGAACAGGCTGCTTCTCCAACTTCTTCCTGTTGTGAGTGTAAAATCCTACTCCCAGGTCTGACAAGGAAAATTTAATGCTATCAGTGTTTGTGACAAAACTTAGATAATTCACATATGAATATGTGCTGGTTTTGTTCTCCTAATATAAATCAGAGTTCTTCTGTGTAAGTGGCTGGGGAGTAGTCAACTGCGCCCTCCCAGTTTGGCCAAATTGTAAATAAACACAGTTTTTCATTCGCATGGGATTTTCTTGTACTTGGTTACAGGTGGCGAACAACCACCAGAACATAGACTGGTCAAGGACTCATGCCTGATGGAGCCTGTGCTTGTAAGAACACAGTGGGTGACACCAGTTATGAAGATGGCATCAACAGTAGAAACCAATGCTGGAGAGCTGAGGCACTCCCAAGGAGGTCAGCACTCCTCAAGATCAAGGGTCCCCTGACATGAGGTTTCAACAATGTTTTAAAGGCAAATTTAAGCGACATTCTTCACTGAGTGTCTCTTTGCATTGTATCTTGTTTTGAAACTCCTTCCTTCTTTCTTTCCTTCCTTCCTTCCTTACTTCTTTCCTTCCTTCCTTCCTTCCTTCCTTCCTTCCTTCCTTCCTTCCTTCCTTCCTTCCTCCCTTTTCCCCTTCCTTCTTCCTTCCTCCCTTCCTTTTTTCCTCCCTTCTTTCCTGTATCCCTTCCATCATATCTTTGTAGTCCTAGGGAATGAACCCAGGGCTTTTGCACTGAGCAACGTCCTTAAACCACCATTTCTTAGCTTTTGTTTCTTGGTCATTGTCTTTGGCTTTTCCTTTCTCTTTCTCTTTCCTCTCTTCTCTTTCTTTTATTTCCATCAGGGTCTTACTAAGTAAATAAACAGATAAGTTTCCTGGGCTCTACTTGAAGTTGTGACCCTCTTGCCTCATTTTTCCAGCATGACGGAAATATAGATGTGGTTACAACATCTTGTTCTTCTTGCTTCCCTTTTGCCTCCTCCTCCTTCTCATACTTTGACACATAATGACTGTACATATCAAGGGGGTTCAGGGCAATATCTCCATCCTTCATACATCAATTTTATCCCACCATCTTTTTTCCACCCTCATCTGCCTCAAAACATACTCACTCCAGAGTGATCAGTGTTCAATAGATCTCTGACTGAGTGAAGCATGGTTGATTTTGTCCAGAGCCCCTCCTTTCCCTCTTAGGTGGAATAAAATTTCAGGTCACAGTGAACAGAGTGTCACAGGACCTCTCTCTCAATCCCCTGCTGCATTTCTAGTTGCAATTCCTGAAATTCTAAGCTGTGTATACTATTTTCACACTTTTTGCTTATGGTGCCAAGTCCGCAATCTGTCCTTCCCTGTCTCCTGGCCTGAGCCTCCACCCCAGAATCGTGCAATCACCTCTGCTCATTTCCTGCTGCAGTCTTTACCATCCATCATAACTTGGTTGCGGGCATTGTGTGAAAATTTTTTCTTCCACACTATTTTCAATTTTCTTTCTTTAAATCCTTGGAACATTTGCTGTTAAGTTTTTCTCCTACTGTGTTATATAGATAACTGTTATAGTACTTTGTCAGACTGTTACAGTCTCCTTTTTATCAAACTATCTTTTTGCTGATTTGGTCATCTGCTGCTTGTTGAATATATATAAGCATTTTTAACTCTTTGCCTATACTTCCATTATATTTAATAAGCTTCTCTTGAATAATCCCAAAATATATACATTATACATCTTACATTTCCTTAGAAATTCTATCCACTTTTAGATAAGTCATTTATTTGTTGGTTTAAAATATCACATTTCCATGCCCATGTCTTGCAAAAATGTGAGAGTATTCAAGGAGGGTAGTCTTTGTGTGTGTGTGTGTCCCTCTATCTCATAGTGTAATGCCTAGATAAATGTCAGCTGGAATTAAGCATATCAGAAAAATAATGAAGCAAAAACAATTTCCAAGTATAGCTTAAATTTTATATGGTACCACAGTCAAAAACACAAGTTTAATGCAGTTTCTCTAGGTCAATGTAACAATTTCACGTGTGGTCAAATTTTCTTTGAATCACGATGACAACAACTGCTTGAGTTTTTTACTCAAAACTGCCTTACTTTTAAATTTCATCTACAATCTAAGTGCATAAAGCTGAGATACTGAAAATGTCACTACCATGATGTAAGTATTCTGTTATCTTTAAACTGTACTTAAAACTCTTGGTGACAGAATGCTGATTATTGACTAAAATACATAATTAAAAGTTCTGCTCAGCAAATAGAAAATCTAATTTAAGAAAACCACTATCATTTCTCCCCAGAAATCATCCCCTTGGTTTAGCAAGTAATTCTTTTCAGTTCTCACTACAGTAAATGTATTATTGAACCGCCTTACATGATTTAACACTAAATAAACAATGCTGCATGTGGTGTAAAGAGCAGCCTGTAATTCTGCTAGAAGGTAATTCCTCTCTAGACTTTATGGGTTAGGAAAGAATGAGAACCTCTCTGTGTCTTGGAAGTGTTGGTGAATACTCTGGCTCAGAGCTCTTACCTCGCCTCTTCGGTAGCTCCTCTGTCTCCAGTTATGAGGGGTAGAGGAGTCTGAGTACAGTAAAAAATACACCTACCCACAGGGAAAGCAGGTGACTTCTACATGGGGCTAGGAGACACAGAAAGTATCTAAAGATCTTATTGCCTTAGGTGTAGGTAAAAATATTTTCCTTCTTTCTCTAAGGAATAAAGGGTGGAGTAGAATGCACTCTATCCCTTCCTCCACCCGGAGTCACCAGGTAGTTGGTTTAGGTTCTGACATCAAGAGGAACTTGCCTCTAGCTCCTCAGTTCTTTGTACCTTTTATGAAAGAATTTGGTCAAGACACATAGGTGCCCTGCAGAAGCATAAGTAGAGATTATTAAAGCAAATACAGAGAGATTTATGCTTTCAGTGAGAAGGCAAGAAACACTGCATGGACATATTTTTATGCAGATCAGAGTTTCTCCTGGGATTCTGTGACTGTAATGACTATGATGTGTGTTGATATTTTTAAAAAATGTCTTTTCTTGGAATTGCAAAATGTCTTCTTTGTCCCTTTTAGATAGTTAGTGTTATCTCATGGGATTTTATCATGTCAGAAAATTACAGAAGAAGATCTGATCTAAATTAGGACCCAGCCCAAGGCAGGAAGGTCTTTAAAATTCTTTTCCTTGATGTTTTAGGATTATAGTCTGTGACAACCAGGAATTCTCTTTACCTTGTCCTAGAAATAGAGATCCTGTCACTTGGGGTCCAAGACATAATGAATGCATATAAGTGTAATTATATACCGAAAGCTTTGTTTCTTCATTTAATTATAACTGTCAAAGCATTCTGCTATGGAGATCCTTTGTCACTTAGGTCTGCTAATGTCTAGCTACATGCCTAAAACTAGGGATTGAACGCAAACTTTCCCATAAACTGTGTCCTTGTCCCTTCTTCATTTTTATTTTTATATTGAGATAGGGTCTTGCTAAGCAGCTAAATTGCCAAGACTGGACTCACACCTACCATCTTCTTGCCTCAACCTCTTAAAGTATTATGGTTTGCAGCTAAATATACTCAAAAACTTCATGTGCTCATATGTGGGTGTCTTGGTTACTTTTCTCTTATTGTTGGACAAAATACCTGACATCCAAAATGAAGGAAGGAAAAGTTTGTTTAGCTTACAGATTTTTTTGTCTTTTTGAGACAAGGTCTCACTATGCAGTTCAGGCTCACCTTGAGTTTACTTTGTAGCCCAGGCTGGTCTCAGATTCACAAAGATCCTCCTACCTCAGCTTCCCAAGTTCTGGGATTACAGGCGTGAGCCACCGTGACCAACTAGATGACAGTGTTTTGGAAGCTTTAGTCCATATTCACTTATCTCCAAGGAAGGGTGGTGGGACTGAGGTTTATGGCAGCCACAAGTGACAAGATCAAAAATGACAAAAAGGGCAAAGCACACCTCTTTTTTTCCCTTCTATGGTATGTGAGTTACTTGCCCCTTAGAGGGTACAGCACTCACAGCACCAATCCCAGTGCCAGACAAAGAACTAATCACAAATATTAGATTCAGCCACCCTAGAAAGACCCACCTCCCATGACCACATGAGGCTTTGGGAGGAAATTTAAATGACATTATGACATTCCAACCCTGTTCTCCCCAAGGACTCGTGCACATCCTTTATGCAAAAGACATTTAGTCCATCTCTAAGAGCTGCCAAAGTCCTAACAGTTTCAGCATTGCTGAGAAGTTCAAGTCCCAAGTCTCTGACAGTAAGGCAAACCCTTAGCTGTAACCCCCTCTACAAATGAAAACAAAATTAAATACTTCCACATATAATGGTACACATATCATTCCAAAGTTTAAAAATGGGGGATAAAAAGCAGTGGGGCCAAAACAAGTCCAAAATCCAGCAGGACAAACATTAAGTCCTGGAGCTCCATGCTCAGCAGCTGAAGCAACCTGCTTGTGAGCTCCAAAAGGCTCGAGTGTCTCCACCCCCACGGCATGCCTAGTGCTTACAGCTCACACGGCTGCTGTTTTAGGTTCACTCTGCTCAATCATTACAGCTTTCCTTAGATGATTCATGCTTGGCTTTCCAAACTTCTGAGTTCTCCATTGCACCTTTGGCCTCAAAACACATAGCTTCACATACTGCCCTCTCAGGGGCAAACTGACTGGTTTCCCAGGCCCTCTGAAATTGGGATGGAAGCCTTTTTAACCCAGTACCATGTGGATGCTGCCAAGATCTGCTGCCAGCTGGACCAGTAGCTAGTCTTTCATCTTTCTTGGCTGCAGAGGTCAAGTGTCTGGATTGCTGAACACTCTGAACTTGATCGTGAGGAACAAAATTTCTTTTGCCACCATTCGGGAACCTGCTATGAATGCCATCATTTTGGAACTCCATTTGGCCTCCTCTACTATTCTGGAGCATGGCACTCTGCAACTTTCTCCTCCAAGCAAAGTCTTTCGCTTTTGTAGTTTTAAGGCTGCAAAGGGTAGAGACTCTCTGTCTCTTCCTGTGATGCCCACAGGCCATCCTTTTAATTTTTCTGTTTCTTCTGAACAATCAATTTCTCAGCTCTGTGTTTACAATCAGTTTTGTGATCAAACTTACAACATTTTAAATCACTCTGCTGGGCTCTTTGCACTTGATTTTCAACATAAAACTCCCTGAAAGCTCCCAATAGTAGTTATACCACCTCTTCCGTATTTGACTACTTTGAAATTTCTTCTGCTAGATTAATCGGTTCACTGCCCTTAATCTTAGACTCAGGAAAAGTCTCTGGAAACAAGCAAAATACAGACAAACTTTCTAGCAAGCCATAATACACCTCAACTGGAGTCCAACAACCAATGCAGTCCTTCCCAGCAGAGATCTCCCAAGGTTGGTCTTTACTGGCAGGCCTTCTATCAACCTTCTGGTCTCCTGAGCTCTGACCAGAATCTCCTATGCAAAACAGCCTAAGGCACTCCAACACCACTCTTTCAAGTGACATCTCCAAATTTTTCCAAACTCTGCCCACATTCCACTCCCAAAGGCTCTTTAATCACATGATCAGGTTAAGTCACATCAACAACCCTACTCCTCTGATACCAAATTCTGCCTTGATTACTTTCTTTTATTGTTGAGACAAAATACCTGACACCCAAAATAAAGGAAGGAAAGGTTTACTTATCTTACAGTTTCTGGAGGCTTTAGTCCATAATCAGCTGATTCCAATGCAGTCCAATGCAAGGTTAATGGTCATCCATTCATGGTGACCACAAGTGACAAGACCAAAAAAGGCAAAATGGGGGAAACTTGCCTCCTTACCTCACTATGTTGTATGCCAGCTACCCTACCCTGGGTACAGCATTCACAACATGAATCCTAGGACTAGACAATGAGTCGCTCACAAAAGCTAGATTCAGCCACCTCTGTGACAGCATGAGGCTTGTGGGGCCATCCAAACAGGAACAATGACAGTGGGGGTTTTCAGAGTTGACTGAATGAATCTAGGCTGTGTAATAATGCTGGAATTAAGAATGTGATACTGAGAATAAGAACATGATACTGGGATTAAGGGTGCCTCACCCTGGAGGTAAGGGCTGCTGCCATTGCTATTGCTGCTGCTTCTGTTGCTGCTGCTTCTTTTCTACTACCATCTGTTTGCCATGTCATGTACTATTTATCCTCTGTGACTATTCTCTGCCTTGCCACCCTTCCTTGGAACCGGCTGACTATGGACTGCAAGCTCTACAAAACATAAGCCGAAATAGCCCTTTTTCTTGTATTTTGCATATTGGGTATTTGTTTCAGTAACCAGAAAAATAACTAAGCCAGATTTTGGCATCAGAAAAGTGCAGTTGGTGTTGTGACTCTACCTGACCATGTAGTTTGATAACCTGTGAAACATGCATGTGTGAAGAATTTGGAAAGATTTGGAGAGGCCTGCTGAAGGAGAAGCCCTGGAATGCTTTAAGTTGTAATTGATGGGAGATTCTTCTCCAAATTCAGAAGCCCAGAATGCTGATATAAATGCTGCCGGTGAAGAGAAGATTCAGGAGATTTTTGCTGAGAAGAAACACTGCATTGACTGTTGAAATCCAGATCACCTGTGTTATGCTTTGGCAGACTGTTATCATTTTGCTCATGTTCAGAGACTAGAAGAGGTTGACTAATTAATTTTTTGAAATAAATTTCCAGGTAGTTTAATGCTGAGGTAGTCACTTAGTTAGTGTTAGGAGCTTTTAGCTAGATTTATGTTGAGAATAAAAGGCAAAGATCCTAACAAAATGATTTAAAACATTGTGAATCTGGCCAAAAAGGAAGCTCCAGTAGGGTTGCAAGGTGGAAAGATGGAGAAGAAGAAACTTTGCTGCTGATAAGGAACAGGACAGTAGAAAAGATGCCCTGAGGATATCACAAGTATCTAAAGGACTCCAGCCTTGGAAGCCTCAAAATTGAAAAGATGAACGACTTTACTTTTAGAAGAAAGCCTCAGTACCACCTGCTGCAGAATGGCCATGGCTTAGAGAAGCTTCTCCTCAGGATTTCATTCTAGTGCTCACAATTCAGGCACTCTATCCATACAGCTAAGCAAGGAGGAAGACTGACTGCTGCTCTCGCTGGTGTCAGACATTGATGTCAACCACACAGTGCTGTTTTAAGTGCAAGGAAATTGGAAGAGTTGTGGGGTCAGAAAGGCTTCCATCTTGATTTAAGATGAAGGTCTAGGAGGCCAGGAAGTTTGTCTCTGAGAGGGCAGTGTGTGAGGCTATAAGTAATAAAACCAAAACTTCAGTGGAGACCCAGAAGTTTGGAGAGGCCAAGAGCATGGCTTGTCTGAGAAAAGTTGCAAAAAGTGAGAAAAGTCTGCCAAAGAGAGAAGCAATGAAAGCTACCAACACTGGCAGTGACATAAAGGGCTCCTTTTGGAATTCTTAAATTGCCGTGGATAGCACCAGATATTGGACATGGAATTTTGGGGCTTCATATTTGCCCTACTGGATTTTGTTTCCATTCCTTCTCCTCCCTCTCTGTACCTTTTGGAATGCAAATATCTGTTTCTGACTATTTTGTGTTGGAAGTGTTTAACTTTCTTTGAATTTGTACAGGAGCTCAAAGCTAGGAGTTTGCCTTAAATCTCAGAATAAATTTTAGACTTGGATTCTTCAGAAATGGTGAAACTATTAGGATTTTGGCAACTCTTGGAAATGAACTAAATTTTTTTTGCATAAAGAGATATGCATGAGTCCTTGGGAAGGGGGCAAAAGAGCCAAGTGTTTTGACTTATATGTCCTCCCGAAGCCTTATGTAGTCCTAGGTTGGTCTTTTCAGAGGTGGCTGGATGTAGGTACGTGATACTGGCATTAGGAGTGTGGTGCTGGACTAGGGGTGTTCATCTGGACGTGAGTGCTGTGGCATTGCTCCTTCCTGCTGCCTTTCTCATGCTGCTGCTTGTCTTCTTCTGCCTTCTGCTTGCCATGACGTGAACTGTTTCTCCTTTGGGACGCTTCTCTGTCCTGTCACCCTGCCTGTGAGCCAGCTGACTATGCATTGAAACCTCTAAGAACTGTGAACTGAAAGAAACCTTTCCTTCTACTTTAGGTATTATGGCAGCAGTGAGGACAATAAGATATAGTGTTGGGATTACAAGTGCCACTACATCTAGCTATAGTCTCATATTTTTAAAAAATAGTACAAGATCCTAAATTGTCACAACTGAAAATTATAGCTCTCTCCATGAATTTTAGTACTCCATTTCTCATTATTGTTTCTAACCTTACTGTCTTATTTCAACTTTCCTGAGACTAGATTAGAACATTTACATCACCTGATAAAGTTCAGTAGTCTTGGAAAATTCTTATTTATTTTATTTCTTTAAGGTTCTTTTGCAGATGCTAGTAACATAGTTGGATATACTAATATCAGCTAATTTGATAGAAAATTCATTATTCTTTAAACTTAGATAATGTCTTAAGTGAGCTAAGGAGCATTTGTGGGCACTGCAGGGACAAGTGAGGTTGGAATCTGTGAAAACAAAGTGACTTAGATGGTTATTTTTGGCCAAGGGGAGCCTTTGGCTCCATTCACCTTGTACCTTGCTGACAGGGTCTATCTCTTATTTTCCATAATGAGGTCAGGGGAAAGAAGTCCTAAGTACTTCTCTCAATTATCTCTGACTAAAGTCAGTGAACATTAATGTTCACTGTTTGAACCAACACTTCTATTCTGGTCTTTCCTCCCATTTCAGCACATTTTGTACTTTAGTGCCAGATAATTCTTTAAATATCTTCATATTTTTCTTTTTTAGAAAATAAAATGTAAATTTTTCAGTCTGGTAGTTTAGCATTCCACACTTTGTATTCAATGTTCAATCCTCTTTACAAATATACTACTTCAGCCCAATCACATACCTCCCTAGTTCTCATTTTTTAAGTCTCACATAGGTCCATAGGCCTCTCCCATCTTTGCATACATAATTATTTCATTATTCAAACTTGATCCAGTTCAGTTTCACACTTGATTCCTTTATTAAGCTTCTCTGATTTCTAGGAAATGGCATCTCTCACATTCCTTTGCTATCCATTGTTTAACCTGCTTATGTATATATTTGTGTCCTGTTTTATCTATAGATTATTTTACTGAGCTAAATTTATTTTGAAAACACTCTTTGTGTTTTCTAACGCCTTTGGAAATATGTGTCACTCAAGATTTATGAATTATTTTCCCTTTGTTATGTTTTTTTTATCTGGCTTATCTTGTCTTTTAGGTACTGATGCCTAAGATAGGAGGGAACATATCTTATGTGATTTACTTGAATATTGTTTGTGAATCTTAAAATAGATGTGTGTAAGTAAGAAATATATGTTTTCTTTTATTCTTAGAAAGTTTATGGTTTGAAAGAGAATATTAAGCATTCTTTCTCACTTTTTAACCACTAAGGCACATTTGGTACTCAACTTTCCAAAGACTAGCCTATTATCATCTTAACTATTTTGGCATTTGTAGTTTTAAATTACATGGATTTTTTCACTTCTGCTTTGTATTATATGTTTGTTTTCTTATCAGTGTGTTTCAATATGAAAGCTTCAGTATTGATTTCAACTTTAATATAAATAATATCTCTTAGTAAAAGTTATCTGTTGCCTTACTGATGAAGTTGAAGCTAAATAAACATTTTGTTTTCTCTAGTATATTATTAAATATAAATTCCCCTAAATTGCTTTTTGTAAAAAATTGAAAAAGGTACAAAATTGCTATATAGAAATTATGTTTTTCAAGCTATTTCAGTGGGAGTCTAATTGCTTAATAAAATGAAAATAAAATTGCTGCAGCTTTTAAAAAAGGAAGTTATATAGAAAGAATGTATTATTATTTTAAGAACAGCAATTTACTTTTCAGGACTCTAACCTCTTTCACACCCCCGACATCAGCACCATCTTTTAGACACATACAGAGCTTCTGGAGCTAATGATTAAAAATAAAATGACAGCTGAGCTTTCTAAATTAATTTAAAGGTGTCAGCCAACATTTCTCAGTATAATAAGAGTGATTACAATTATAAATTCAAAGAAAACTTGCTCACCTTGTACAGGTCAACAAAAATGTTCTTACAGAATAAAATTCAAGACTAAGCACAAAGAAAACTACTAATTTTTCTGGTTCATCTTTTCTGTCTGGGCTGGCCCTAACGGTTTTTGTTCCAGACCTTCATAATATCCTCGGTGGTCTAATCCTTTGATGTATTCAGAGAAAACATTGTGAAACATTTTTGAGATTCTTCAGCCAAGTATATGATGAAGAAAGAAAATAGTGCCGCGCTTGTCTCTAGTCATCAGTCTTAGTACCAATGAAAAAGTACCAGCAGTGCCTCATGTATATGAGGAAAAATGAATATGTAGAATATTTGAGGCATGTGAGAATGAATTTTTTGTAAATACTCATGCAACATAAACTTTGTATTTTACTTTTGAAGTTCATAGAAATATTTGCAAATGACTCAAAAGAAGAATTTTCTTATTAAATCTATATATATTATGTTCATGATTTATGGCATGAATTTGTAG
This sequence comes from Dolichotis patagonum, assembly GCA_004027295.1. NCBI lineage: Eukaryota > Metazoa > Chordata > Mammalia > Rodentia > Caviidae > Dolichotis > Dolichotis patagonum. The sequence continues at coordinate 19,748 of PVJX010003796.1, forward strand.
CATACAATTTCATTCCATAGCTTAAAGTTTCTATTTTCCATGTGAAGGTTTTAGTCTCTCTTATAAGTTGTCAAAATGTCTAGAGGATAGTGTCTCCCAAATATTTCTACCAAAGCAATGCTTATTGCTACCGGACTGTCAGCGTGCTGAGGGCAGGAGCTTTGCTGCTATTGGTGCTTTTGCTGCTCTGAATGTTGTTGTTTCCTCAGGCTCTGAAACAGTGTGGGACTCCTAGTAACCACCCAACACGAAGGAAGAAATGGTCACATAAATCCAGGACAGGAGTGTGGAACTGTGCCACAGAAAATACGCGCTTTTCATTCAGTGCCAGTTTAGTGAGGTAAAGACTCATTGAAAATAACAAATTGTATAAAATCTTCCCTTGTTGTGTGACAGGAAAGCCATGATTAAGCAATACAACAGAGAGAACTCAGATATAGAACTGTATTTCCTGTTGCCTGTTTCTGTTTGAAAAACCAATAGTGGTTATTTGGCATGGTACTCTGGAGAAAAGGAAAACTACAGTAGAATACAAAAGATATGGTACTAATTGACAATTATTTGAAAGTCTATTACCAAGCAAAAATTATTAAATGTCAAACTATAAAGGATTTGAAGTGTGAATACCCTCTTTAGTGCAGAATAAATCAGCTGTAGCAGATCAGAAAAAAATGCATAGTCCAGCTAGGACAATAAAATAATAACTGCCTTAATAATAATAATGAGTAAAAATAATGTTATTATATAGAAATGTTTGCCTGGAAATATTTATCAGAATTCTTCTAAATAGACTATTAGTGCTATTCATTTATATTTATACTTAATATCATACAAATGAAGTTTATATAGAACTTTTCCCAAAATTTGGCTTCAGGTAGTAGAGAACACCATTTTATTGTAATCATCACACAATTGTGTGTTAAATAAATGCTATCTCTGTAATATGAAACATGTACATAAAAGCCAGGTAGCCACAGAGTTTATTTTAGCATAGTGAAGTTTTTCTGGCCTTGCACAAATAAGAATAGCTAAAAAATATCCCTTACAGATTTCTGTGTGCATAAAAATATATTCTGGCTAGGTGTAAAATTTGTGACATATTTTCTTCCTAGCCATCAACTCATTATGCTACTGTGATAAAATAATAATTTAGCATAATAATTGGTATAACATTTCATGTGATTTTTAGTTCATCTCTTATGAATTATGTTATCTATCACCTAATGCGTTTTTAAAAGAGTGGGCTAAAAACTCCCACAATACAGACTATGTGAATGTAAATGCATTTGCAAGGGCATTAATCTCACTATATAAACCATCCTGATGGTCTCTTTAGGCTATGTGGTTACTGCTAAATTAGTACAGCCAGGATCCTAGTGCTGACGCAGCAGGTGTTTTATACGCAAATATTTATCTTTTGTTGTTTTTATGCTTATTGCTTGCCCCAAATCCAGATTTGATGAATATCTATGTGATAATGGTAATTAGTTCACTCATAGAAATAGGGAAGAATTACAGGTAATGATGCTATAAAACAACTCTAAGCTTCTTGTAAACATGGAGATGCATAATCTGCTGGTTTGTATAGAATCATTGCTGAAAAAATTGAGCTAATGAATTACATGCCTTCTTTGAGAATTACCTTAAGATAAAAATATAAATTTGTCTGACTCAGGTTTTATGTTTTCTAAGTAAATAATTTCAGTTACAGTTAGAAACCACTTTAAGTGTGATTAGTAAATCTTTTGGCATGGACTGAAGCTTTCTTAAGCCCACTGTATTTGCTTTGCAAAGCTCTAAAGCCCAAAGGAAGTCACTGCTTTTTTTTTTTTTAACAACTTCTTTGGTTGTGTCTCTCTCTGAGGGAGCAATGGGCTCACCTCTCATCTAAACACATTGTAGTCATATAGACATAAAAGAACAAGAAGGGAACAGTGCCTATAGAGAAAAATAAAACTGTGAAACACAGAGTTAAGGGGTGAATGCACTTTAAATCATATGAGGAAGACGGAGGACCCATTAGTGCACAGGAGACTGAAAATGCAAGTGAAAATGCTAAATTTAGAACTCTACATTCCATGTATTTGAAAATAAAAGCGAGTGATGTGAAAAACAAAGGAGCTGATGTGAAAAACAAATCCCTAAGGTAAAGGAAAAATGTAGGAACAACTTTCTATTTTGAACACCCAGAGCTATTCTCCTAGGGCTATCCCAAATTGTAGTGTGGGAGATGCAGAAAAGGACAAAGAAGTTCTTGGTTGTACCTGATTAACATTTTTAATTAATTAGGTTTATTGGTACATTTAGATATATATATAACGATCACAGTCACCATAGAGAATTTGTACCTGCACATGATATATCTTGGTTCTTCTTTTTTCCCCATCTCTCTCCCCTTCTCTCAATATCTCTCCCTCCCCTTACTTATAAAAGTAATTGCTTCTATTTTTCCTTCTTTTTTCTTTTCACTTCCGTCCTTGCTTCTTTTCTCCCTTACCTGTACTTAATTTGCCTTCTCATTTGAACATTTTCTTCCTATTTTTCAATATATATTATACATTTTAGTCCTTATTTATACTTTACTTTCTCATATTAGAAAAACAATACAATATTTACCCATGTGGTCAATTTATTTCATTTAAGAATATGGTTTTATGGTGCATCTATTTGCCTGGAAAATCTCAAGTTTATCCTTTTTTATGGTGGTGTAGTACTCCATTGTATGAAGAAAACATAATTTCTTCATCCATTCACTGGTTGATGAACAGTAGGATAGTTTTCAAGATTTAGCTATTACAAACTGTGTGTATTGCTGTGGCATGATGCTTTTAATTCTTTCAGGAAGATATCAAGAAGGGAAATTGATGAGTCATATAGAACTGCTAGTTTTAATTCTTTTTGGAAGCTCCACACTGATTTCCACAGTGGTTACACCAGTCTATACTTTCATCAATTTTGGGGAAGGGTTCCTTTTGCTTGACAGCCCAGCCAACATTTATCACTGGTTGTAACTTTCTTTCTGGAGTGAGATTGAATCTCAGCATTGTTTTAACTTGCACCCCTTGAATGACCAGTGATATTGAACATTTTTTCATGTATTTATTTGCCATTTTTATTTTTCATCTTCAAAGTATGTATTCATTTTATATGCCTATTTTTGGATTGTGTATTTAAATTTGGAGGAGTCTTTTTTTTTTTTAGTTCCTTATATAATCTAGATATTGGTCCTTTGAGGAATGGCTGGAAAAATTTTTTCCCACTCTGTTAGTTTCTTCACTCTGTTGTTGCTTTCTTTTGCTGTGCAAATTTTTTTAGTAAGTTGCAATTCCGGCTGTTGATTCTTTAGAATATTTCTTTGCAACTGCTGTGGTGGCTTGGGTGATGAGGGTGGAGAAGTAAACATTCCTTCACTTAGGTGGGGTGGTGATGGACATAAAAAAAGTGGAGATTTGGGAGTTGCTTAGGAAAGTGAAATTGAGAAAGCCTGCAAATGAATTGGATGGGATAGATAGAGAAGACTGATTATAGACTCACTGCAGTTTTCTCGCTTGTGAAAATTTGTACATATTTTAGTGAAGTTATTTGTTTTCATATATTTACATATTTATTTTGGAGTTTTAAGATTTGGCTACACAGAAAAGACACACTTGAATGCCATGTTTCATGATCTTATATATTTAGTATATAGACACCTGCCTATAAACATACAAATAAATATAATTATAACTATAATATAAAATAAAAATATAACCTGATTTTATGCTCAATCTTGAGTAGTCTGGCTCATTTTTTTGTTAGGGTCTTGTCTTTAAACGAATAAAAGTATTTGCACTGGAATTACTATTTCTTTGGGTGTTTATTTCAACCTATTTAAAGGTAGAAACCTCCTTTTTTGGAAGGAGGAAATGTTCCATATTCTGATTGACTTTCCCATTTCTTCTATGCTTATTAGTTTATATATCTTTGCTATTTGTAAAAAATCTAGTGATGGACACTTTTATATACACACAAATCTATCCATATAATTTTACCCATTACTATCATTTAATTTTTATAGTGTACTTTATAATTTTTACCATTCCAGTTTTCACTGCCTTCATACCAGTCTATTGTACTTGTGATCAGTCTTTTTCAAAGACCTTATTGGTGTTTTCTCGAAAACAGTTTTCAGAGGTATACTTTTTTGTTTGTTTGTTTTCATTTCCCTTTTGTGTCTGTATTAAATCCTTGAAATATTTAGGATATTATTTGATAACATTTATATATGCTTAAGATTAAATAGCCTGTCATTTATTTTAAATATTCATAACATTGCAATAAAGACATTAATTGGGAGTGACTTTCTAGTGGTTTTAATTCTATATTGTTCTGGTTGTAATTACATCATCAATTTTGCTCCTTTCTGAAGAAATGAAATTTTGATTTTGATTCATTTAATAAAGAAGATGTTTAAATACTGCTAGCACTGATATCATTTCAAGCAAAGATAGGGATTCCTTTAGGGAGTGAGGCAAGACAGAAAGGGAAAGGCAAAGCGTTTGCCATTAGGGTCTGTTTTGGTTGCATATGGAGCCAAAGAAGAACTTATATAATATCTGAGCTGCCTTACTTGGCTTTTTTTTACAGGCTAGCATATGGTGTGTTGTTTGGAATGCTGTATGAGTGTTTCAAATAATAGTTCATGCATTGGATAAATTATCACTATTGTATTTTAATTATTGAAATCTTTCTAAATCTCTTTATTCACTAGTTTTGTCTGTATCTGGGTGCCATGAATTCTATTAGCCGTATTGGATTATTCATGCCTCTATTTTTTTGTGTTTTAGAATAATGACATAACTTTTACACACAATTTTATTTATGTAAAAGTATATACAGTTTGCATTTCCACCTGTGCTCAGTATATTAAAAATAAGATTCACTAATTTTCTAACTTTAAACAATAAGATTTTCTTCTTTATAAAATAAAAAAGCCTTTCCTTTGAGCTCTAAAAAAAGGACTTATCTTTTTATCTTTATAAAAAGTGGTGCTACCTTGGGTCACAAACTTTACAATATAGTTTGAAAACAAAAGCATTTGGCAATATTTTATTTTGTTTACAATCTCTGTATCAGGTGACAAGCATGATCATGGCCATTTTTCTTGCACAAACACAAACAAGGCTATCTTTTCCAAAACTGTGGAAGAAATTAAGTTCATGGCTGAGGTACCACTGTATTGACTTTATGTGAATTTTTCTTACGTTAAATTTTTGTCATTTGATATTAATGCTATCTCCATTATTATTTCATTTCTTTCTATTTGCTGGACATATTACTCATTTTTTATATTCAACTTTTTTGGGAAATTGTACAGGTAATTCTTATAAAAAGGATGCAACTATATTTTGGTTCTAAAAATATTTTAAATGTTTATTGTTTAATATCAACTGAATCACACTTTATAACTCATTTTTATTGTATTTTAATGTTGTTTGCACTTTTTATCAAAAATTATAGATGAAACAGAACAGAATAAAATCAAAACAAAACAGTGAAAAGTGATACAGGACTTCAAAATAAGATAATAGGAAATAAAAAATGGCTACAATAATGTATCTTACTATCTTCAAAAAAGCTGCCCATGCCATCAGATATTGTAAAATTAAAACTAGACAAAACAGAATAAAAGCAATCAAAACAAAACAATGAAAGTGATAAAGGACTTTACAACAAAATAATAGGGAATGAGCAGTAGCTACCACCTTCTCATTTTAGAAGTTTCCTCCCCTTTCACTTTCAGAATATCTGGTGGTATGGGCAGCTATTTTGAAGATAACAAGAGGCATTATGGTAGTAATTGTTGATTTCCTATCATCTTATTTTGAAGTCCTGTATCACTTTTGTTTTGATTGGCTTTATTCTGTTTTATTTTGTTTGGCTTAATTCTCTTAAAAGTTAAAAATTAGAAAAAAACCATAGATACTGTCTAAATTTAAAAATCTCACTAGAATGAAAGACAAATTTCCAAGAATGACAGAATAGGTGGGTGTGAAGTGGGTGGAGGTATGCTGAGTATTTTCAAGGGAGCTAATGTCAATGTATTGGCTACAGTAATGATTTTTTAGTTAAAGCATTGATCATATTTTTGATCTCCCCACATTTACAAAAGTTTCAGCAATTTCTGTCAAATAAAAACATTAAAGTGTGTCCTCCTTTATCCTGTTCACTCCATATGGCACCATGGGACTTCTGTCAATATGTGTTTTATTGTAATAAATTTTTAAATTTTAAGCATTCATTGTATATTTCAAACACATCTTTTATTATAGCCTGTATTTTTCCATTGCTTATTCAACTAAATTAGATTGTTAAATTATACAAGAGTTTAAAATATTTTATGCCCTACTAATAGTTTGTATGTGTGGATATATTTGACAATTTTGAGTTAATAATTTTATCAGTGCAACAGGCATACCCTTTCCCTTTCCCCTACCTTATGAAGAATGGAGAATGCTACATGTTAATATTTTCAAAAAAGAGGCCTCTGAAAAACCAGTAACATTTCTGGTAGGCTGATCAAGACACTCTCTAGTCCACACAGCACATAGCTACTGCTTGGCAGCTGCTGTTGGTATCTCCCCAATGTATGGCAGCTGATCTGGCAGACTCTTTCCAGCACGTGGCTAGGTTGCCACTTGTATAATCAACATTTTTTTCTTCTCTGATCAAGGCCTTTCTCCTCCCACAATGTCACCACCATTTAAGTCCAAATTAATCACCTTATCAAGGACATGAAGTGAGGAGTTTAAGGACACGTGCTCGTTTTTTCTATGCTTGAGTAGGGAATTTTGCAGTATATTTTATATAATTTCTCAGAGGACCCCAATGGAATTAAACCCCAGTCACTTGGAAGAGTAGTTCATTTATTAATATACTTTGCTGATTATTCTTCTTCTGTTGTATCATTTTATCTGCTACATTCCTTGCACTTACTGCATTTAGATTTTTGTCATAATTATAGGGTTCCAGATTAAATTATCATTATCACTTTAAACAAAGACATTCTTGTTGTAATCATCACCTCATAAAGATATCTAAATGTCCATTTACATTGCAGCTGAATTCATAGTAATGTTATAGATGCAACTGAATGTCTATCAACATATGAAAGGTGAAGAAGTTGTGTATACAATGGAATTCTGTGCTTAGAGTGATTTGAAGAAAGGAGTCCTGCCATTTGCAATAGCATTTATAAACACGAGGAACATTGTTTTATATGAAATAAGCCAGACACAGCAAGGGTGATGATGGATGATCTCATTTATTTGTGGAATTAAAAGAAAATTGAATAAATAGAGACAGAAAATGGAAAAATGATTGCTAGGATTTAAGAGGGTGAGGAAAATGGAAATTTGTAAGCCAAATGGTAAAAAGCAACAGGTAGAAGACTATAAATCTTATGCACAATATGAGGACTAATGTTAACAGAAATGTATTGCATACTTGTAATGTCCCAAGGGAGCAACATCTAAGTACAATTAACACTGAAAAAGGAGAGGGGGAAAAGAAAACAATCTCATGAAAGAAAAATGAAAAGAAATGCAACTATCTGAGATGATGAATATTTTAATTTACATGACTGACTTTATTATGTGTGTGCTTTTCAAAACTTGTGCCTCCAGAATATATATTATAAAATTTAAAATTTTTAATAATATTATATTTTGGCAAAATTTAACACGTAGTGAATTAGAACATGTCAAAGTTATAGTCAGCTAATAGTTATTTCCTTGTTCTTACCACTTCCTGAAATTAACCTAGGAGCTTTTTAAAAGATATAAAAATAACCCAGAAAGTTCATTGATCAAGTAAGATGATATTTATTTGGAAGTTTTTGTGTCTAAGGTATAGTGTCAATCACTATGGCTGTAGTAGTAAATAACGTATTCTTGACTTTAGGGAGCTTACTAGAAAGAAGAACATAGACTTGAATTTTCTAAGAAACACACTGCTTCTAAGATAACAATATGCAATATACTGACTAGTGTTCATTCCCTATTTTTTTGAAATTCTCTATCATTTCTATCCTTTTTTATGTTTTGCTTTTTTTAAAAAAAACAGACCATTAAAAAATACAAATGGTGCAAGCACAATGAATAAAAGAAAAAAAGGTGGGAGGATAGAGTGTTGGAGAATGTTGAAAAGTTTTCAGGAAAGAAATAACTAATGAAATGATGTTTGAGTAGAAATACGAGATCATTTTTAAAAAGGGAAAAGGAAACATAAGAACCTTTAAAGTCATTACAAATTATCATTTAAAATATTTTTAACTATGTTTTTCTTAAAATGAATGAACGTATTAGATACATTAGATCTTGCTGTGAAAAATTAATAAATTTAACTATTCTAGGTATCACAGTTTAAGTACCAAAATATATACATTCATGAAGACACCTATGCACATTCTTTTCAGAGTACATTGTGTCCACACTTCTGAGAAATAAACTTAGAACACTTCTCTTGTTGATTTTTTGCAAAGGTGATATTGCTTTTACAGGTCTAATGGAACTAAAGAAACTAATATAAAATAGAAAACTAATATACCGTGAATTGCATACTTTCTAATTGAATCTGAATATGAGAGTATGCTTTGATGTAGCAAGAAAAAGCTATAGGATTAATATTATGTAATTGACACTAACCCATGAGGGAAATTACGCGCACACACACACACACACACACACACACCTAGAATATCAGGCAGAATGATGAAAATGTACAGTGAATGTTTAAAGTATTTCTTTTACAGTAAAAGACTTATTATCATAACCCCCCACAAGTTATCTACCCTTCTCTTCCAACATAGTTATTCCATTATTCTGGCCTCAGTTTTAAGCATTTCTAGAAGTTCCATTTGTGAGTTACACTCCCATGAATTCTCCATATTTCTATTCAAAGACCATTTCATTAGTTATTTCTTTCCTGAAAACTTAACATTCTACAACACTCTATCCTCCCATGAATTTCCCTGAATTAAGTAAAACCTTTTACCTTTCATTGTTATTTTGACGTAGGGGAAGAGCTAGAAGTCACATCGTGTGGGGTCAGGTGAGTAAGGTTGATGCGGGGTCCGTAGTGGTTTTACGAGGCTGCCTCTTTGCTGGACGGCTTTCTGCAGCAGCATTCGCTGTATTTTCAATGCTACTTTTAAAAGCAACCAAACAAGACTTTTGGAACTGTTTCAGAAAGTGGCAAATATGTTAGGATGAATGTGTTTGAAGTGAAGGAGAGGGTTATTTTCTGGAAAAGGGGAGCATTTTGAGACTTAAATGTATGTTCACAGTATGTTCTTTACTGTGATAATTTTTTAAAATTTAAACTTTTACTGTATATTTTGATCAATCTTTGTATACTATCCAAGAAAAGACATACATAAGAGCAAAAAGATACCTAAATTGTTCATTTGAGTATTTTTGGCAATATTCTTTGCAATAGTGAGGTAAAACACCCAACAACACAAAGAAGCACCAGTTGGAGAATAGGAACAGAACAAGCAATTTAGTGATACACAGGTGAAAATGAACTCCATGTAATATAGTGCATTCATATACTGAAATGTAATAAATGCAGGAGGACTATATTAACATAATTTGAATTAAAGTTTTACATTTTAAAACATATTATTTAACAAAATAATTCATGCACATTTTAAAAGCTGTGCTAATTTTGTGGGCAATACAATGAGTAGTGTATAATGATATGATTTTATTATATAGTGATTTACTTTCTCTCCAATTTCTAGAAGCAGTATAATAAAATACTAAGTGCAGATTGAAAATTTTACTTATATATTTCTCTCTTTTCTATCACAATTGTTTTGAATGTCTTCTGACCTTATTTTTCTTGAATTGAATCACAAAACTAAACATTTTCGTTCGACACACTATTCATCTGAATAACTTTTCAACTAAAACCAACCAGCAAGTATTGGTGATGGTTGATTCATCACAGAAATTCTGGAAGAGCACACTTCCAAACGTAACTGAAATTCCCCTACCTATGCTTACAGGAAGAACAACACTTTATTCCAGTATTACAAATTTAGACAAGTCAAGTTATATATGATGGCAAATTGTCAAGTTGATGAAAACCAAATCTCACTCAAAATCCAATAGAAATATTAAATTACTTTATGTAAAAATTAGGGAAATAATTTAAATCTATACATAAAAGCATGTACATATTTCAAATCAAGGCAGTAATTTAATTATGTATGTACAGTCTGTATAGCTTTAAGTCACTGTCCTAGTTTGTAATTGTATAGAATTTGAAAAAAAAATGTTATGCGCACTTCAACAGTTGACAGCACTAACAAACGTCTGGAAGCTAATGACCACCATTTTTTGCACCTTTTGTAATTATAGATACCAAAGGTAGACTTGTATTAATCTCATGATGTCTCAATAAACATAGCATTAAAACGTTTATGTAAGTATTTTTCCTGATGTATACATTTTTGTGCTCTCTCTCTCTATATATATACATATATATTTAAGTATGTCATGCTTATATATGTATACCACTTAAATGAATTATTTAGTTTTTAATTGAAGATCTGATTTGTACAACTTGTATTTCTGGAAGAAGAAGCATTGCAAAGTGAAGTACTGACAAATTGGTAAATCCTTATAAGAAACACTTAAAATAATCTTTAAGTTGAAATTCTTTAAACTCTTTTGTCATCTATTGTGTCTCATGAAAAAAATATTGGAGAAATGGGGACAAAAACTTTTATCTTCTATGAAGCAAAACTACAGATGAGGATGTGCATTCTATACATTTATATTTGAAGTAGTTTCTTTCAATAAACTGAAGATTTCACTCATTAACAGAAAGTTCATATATAATTTGCTTCTAACAAAGCATTAGAAATACTCTATAGAGAACAGAAATCAATTATTTACCTCCAAAGAATTTTTTACATTTTACTTAATAAGTAATGAAATTATCTGTACATCAATTATAGAGACTATCATCTCCCAAGGTTGGTAGAAATGGTTTGATTATTACTTCTTGGTATTTTTGTTATTCTGTTTTTGTTTGTTTAACAACTTAAATATTTCCAATAAAACTCCACATGGAATATGATTCATATTAATTTTTAAAGATGCTTCTAGAAGAACATTTAAGATAAAACTAGAGGTGGGATTTTCTACTTATTTAGAAGAAGAAAAAGGAACTATCCATGCTGTAGATGATTTTTGAACAAATGTAAGCAATAATTTGAGAATAAAATATGGTAACAAGGGCTGTAATGGGATGCTTTAAATTTTTGCATTACTATTATAAAATATGATATTGAGAAAACCAAGCACACTATTTATAAAACCTTAGTATTTTTAGTTTAATAAAGGAACTACTTTTCATAGTGATACCTGATATAGTTTTCCATTAGATAAGACAATTTCATACATGAAAGGATGCAATCATGACACTTTAAAGTGAAACAAACAAGAACATAAACTATATTATAAAATATAAATTCATTGAAGTATGCATTTTTATTAACTTCTACTTTACAGTATTTGTGTTTTAGACTATTTTACCGTCATACATTATTGGAAACAAATTTTAAATGCAGCATTTTAGGGGACAGAAGAAAATACAAAAGTTTGCTTCTGATTTTGATGTTGACACAGCTAAACACCGGGACTCCTTCCATAATTATCAGGGGAAGAAAAAAATCTGGTGAATTACAAGCACCAATTTCTTTTAATAGTATCAGAAATCTTCCCAAGTAAATGAAGATAAGTGACTGTTTTCCTTTCTGGGGCCATATGCCATTTTCTGGACCCAGACTAAAGATCTGTCTCATTGTCGTCATGTGGATTCTGCTTGAAAAAGGAGTCACTGTAGTAGCTTTTGACAGTAATGACATAGTGAACTTCAGAACAGCTCCAGGAAGGCAATTTAATTGTTTAAAACAATGTACTAGATTTCAGGAGCATCTGAAGAACTGGGTGGGAAAGGAAGATAGAACTAAACCCAGTCTCAAGATTCAAAGGAAAATAAATTTTACAATAAACCCACAGATTTTGTCCTCCAGGTAACATAAACAAGGATGAACAGATGTGGTAGAAGTGACATGCCAGTACTGACCCAGTTGGATTCCTAATCAAATCAAGATAACAAATAACCAAATCTATCTTTCTGACAGAGGAAGGAGAGGACTCTCTCTGGGAATAAATGATGTTAATTTAAGTGTACATGGTATTTATTTAAACTTTTGTTCCATTATATTCAAATCTTTGGAATACATGCTATCTTGTATTTTGTCCTAGAATGATTTGTTTTATCTTGGTAAATGCTTCAAGTGCTTTAAACATAGTATATACTCTGCCATTTGTGGTAAATTATTCTATAAATATCAATCAGATCAATTGCATCAGAGAGTATTTTTTTAAATTCTTCTGTATCCTTACTGATTTTCTGTCTACTTCTAATTTCTGGGAGAGGGATATTAAAATCTCTGACTATAGTCATGGAGTAGTTTATTTTTCCTTGCAGAATTAGAGAATAATTTCTGAAAGAAGTGAGTCAGTCTGACAGCTCTGGTTTGAAATAATGTAAGTATAGATTACATACAGGTTAATGTATACATACATATAGATTAAGATAGAAGAAATATTTATTCTTGCAATGATAACTTCAAAGCTTTTCTAAAATAATTTTTGTTCAATATTTTACTCAACTTTTTACATGCTAAGATAATATGCTAGTATATCCAACTTTACATTTGCTTTCAGATGTATACAGACATTCTTCAGATGTATACAGACTTTACATTTGCTTTCAGATGTATACAGACATACTTCAGATGTATACAGACAACAGAATACATTAATATGGGTATATCTTTCAAAAGATATACTGAAATTGTACTTTTTAATTCTTTTAAATAGAATTTACTGGGAAATAATCTATTTGAAAATGTAATTATGATTAGATGTGGGCATAGTGATTTAGGTGGCCTCTACTCCAGTTTGACTACTGTCCTTGTAAAATAGGAGAAAATACCTAGATACAGAGAGAAGACAGCTATGGGAACAGAGAGCCAGAAACTGGATTGATGCTGTCTCAAATCAAGGAGCACTGCAAGCTACCGGGTCAAGGAAGGATGTTACATGTCAATCTTCAGAGGGAGTATGAGCATGCCAACACCTCGTTTTCAGAATTCTAGCTTCCAGAACTGTATTCTCTCACAGACAGAATACTTTATTATTACTTTATTATTATAATACTAATATTATTACTTTAAGGCCACTATGTTTAGGATGCTTTTTTATGTCAGGAAACAATTCCATTGAGAAAAACAGAAATGCATCTTTACTGGCTTTGGTCATGAAGACTCATGCCTACGTTCACTAGCATGCATGTGAAATACACGTCTTTATTCTGATATGCTCAATTGAATTGAAAATTCTTCTCTAACAAAGGGTTGTTCATGACATTCTTATTTTTACTCCAGTTCCTAATGTCTGGTAATGTTTAAATTCTTGTCATGGAATACATTTTGCATCACTCTTTCAGGAAAAGGCAAATAAATTGAAGAAAATTATGCATTGTAAGTCTCTGAATTCAGGATTGGATTCTACCTGCCTTCCCTTGTCAGGGGGTCAGTTTAGATTTTGTAATAGATGGACATCGTAGATGGTGTCCTTTGAGTTTTAGAGACGGGTTAGTTGTGTCTGCTGCATGGTGAAATTCTAGCATGTGCAGTTCAAATGTGTCACAGAGTTCAGGCATGTCTTTTGCAGATCAGTAGATACATTTTCCCTCAATTTATTATTTCTGTCTTCACACATCAGAAAGACAACAAATGATCCTTCACACTGCACTGAAGACTGCTGCACTCCTCTTCACAAACTAGGTCAGGTAAGCCACTTGGCAGAAGTGGCAGGGGATGACTAAAAGTGCTTCTGGCATCTAAGAGTAAATAGGATAAAAGTGGCAAAGATAAACCCATACACCTGTAATAACATTTCTTATCTCTTGCATTTCCATACTGTTTCTAACTGTAACCCTATGTGGTCTGAGGAAATATTTTCCCAAATGCTCCTCTTAATCTAGTCCTCTTCTCCTGTCTGTGTAGCACCTTCCCCCACACATTCTACTACACTCACGCTGAGCTCACACACACAACTTTATTCTTTTTAAAAGACTAACACTATGTGTACATTTAACATATGAAAATAAAAGACATAGGTCTAGGCAAATTGAGAAAGGGAAGGTGGCAAGGGATACAGACAAGTAAGGAGAGGACGTGGGAGGAATAAATTGAGCTATATAAATCCATAACTAAAATCCGTTATACTTTATTTTGGCTTCCATTTATAGTCTCTGGGAAGGTTCTTTTTTGCTCTTTCTTTGATTTTGTTTTAAAAGTTTCATTTTTCTTTTCTAAGAGTTTTCTATTCACAGCAAAATTGGTGTGAAGGTACAGGTCACAGAAAAGTTAAAATGGAAGTACAGAGATTTGCAATACACCCCTGCTTCCCTACAAACTTAGCCTCTTTGTGCTCCAAATTCCCTACAGTAATGATACATTTGCTATAATTGATGAATATACACTAATACATCATCAAAACCAAAATCCAGAGAATCTCTTCTGGTTCACACTTATGTACACTCTAAGCTTTTGGACAAATGCATAATTATAATAGTATTATAATACTGTTCTAATACAAAGTACTTTGAGATTAAAAATACTTACCTGCTTTTTCTGTTTATTCCTGCACTCACTCCAAGTTCCAGAAACTTCTGAGATATTTATTGTCTCCATAGTTTATCTTTTTATAAGAATATAATATCATAGGAAGCATACAGTATGTAGAATTTTCAGATTTTTTTTCATTTATCATTATGCATTTAAGTTTCCTCTAGGTCTTTGCATAGCTTCAAAACTCATTTATTTCTAGTGCTAAATAATACTGCATTGTCAGAAATATCATAGTTTAGGTATCCATCTACTAAAATACATTTTAGTTGCTTCCAAGTTTTAGTAATTATGAAGAAAGTTGCCATAAACATCAGTGTACACATTTTTGGTTGGACATAAGTTTTTAAAATGTTTGTATATATACGTGGAACACAACTGGGGATTTCATGGTGAGAAAGTGTTTAGTTTTGAAAGACATTATCAAACAGGCTTCTATATTGTCTCTGAAAAAAACTAGAATATTTAACACCATGCTCCTGAAATGCCACTTTTGTGTTCCCAAGATTTGCCAACACAAAGGCATGCTGCAAGCAGATAGAGACCAGACTGTCAAGATAAGTATTATCTGAGGGTTATTGGGAAATAGGCAAGTTAGTATTGTCTGTACAAAATCTGCTTTTTCCCCCATATACTATGCAACTGTTTTTTAAAACACTGGCCACAGAACAGAACAAAGCAAGCTAAGGTTATCACTACTGCTTTGTTTACTCTAAAACCCCCACCCCAATAATTGAGCCAGCCTGCCACTACCAGATACTTCTAAACTCTCCCTGGTGATTTCCTGTCAGACTTGGTGCCTCCAGACATTTTGGTAATGAACTATTCCAGCTCACTATCACTAAACCATTTCTTTACTGCTTGTGATTCTCAATTAACCCTGTCTTTTCCTTTTGATGTTTTAAACTTTTTTTTTTTTTTTTTTGCACTGAGGATCGAACTCATGACCTCGTGCTTGCCAGGCAGGTGCTTATGACACTGATAGATCCCCAGCCTTTTTTTGATGTTTTAATAAACTTTATCCCTTGCACCATGTATCTAGGTATTTTGTCCACCTACTCCTCTGTCGTATTATACATGGCTCATGGAGGACAAACTTTCTACAGTGACTGAGAGGGAGGGGCTTGGCCTATATGTCACAGCACTCTTCTATGACCCCAAATGTGCATTACTCATCCTCAAAATGTTTCTTATTTTGTCAAGTTGACAAATCACAATTAAAGGTCCACCTCACTCCTGGTGACCTGGACAACCATATGCATCTGTATAAGTCATACTTAATTTCCAAATAAAAACAATAATGTTTATAATTCTGTCTAACATGTTATAACTGTCCTGTGCACAACCAAAATGCACAAATTTCATTCCCAAAAGTCTTAAAAATGTTAACATTTTTCAGAAGCCCAGGTCAAAATATCTTCTGAGACTGAAGACACACTTAGTTGTAAAAACTTTTTAAATAAAATTACCTATTTCCATTACCTATTTTAAATAAAATTACCTATTTCAAGGTCAACATTCCCATTATAAAAAAATTGGGATTGAAATAGAAGAGAACAGTTTATCAGACCAAATTTCAGCAGAAGAAACGTTTAAGACCTGTAGCTCCATGTCCAGAGTCAGGGCATAGGTGGTAAGGTGTGAGTTGCTAAGGACTTGGGAAGCCCCGCCCTTGTGCTGGTGATGCAGTGGCCCACACAGCAGCCATCTTACGCTGTCTCCAGTCACAGAATGGAGCTTTCCTCCACAGACATCCCATATTCCTAGTATTTCTGAGTTCCTTGGTTCTCCACTACACCTTTGGCTTCATTCCCACAGCTTCGTGCGCTGCTCTCAGGAACCATTGCTTGTTCTCCCAAGTCTTCTTCCAAGTCTGGGTGGAAACCTCCTTGACCCAACAACTCTTGTGCTCTATATGCCAGTAAAACTGGCATTATACGGATGATGCCAGGGACTGCTGTCAGCTAAAGCAGTATCTAGGCCTTCTCCAAACATGGCTTAGGTTATCTCTGATTGGACGGATGGAGGAGCAGAATGAAGTGAGTCCTAGGGAACCAAATCTCTGGAAGACCAGTCTCAAGTAGGAGTCTCAGGGTCATTCTTTTAAACAAAATGTTTTGCACAGTTAAATCTCTGATATAAGTGATCTTGCTGATTTTTGACATGCCATCAAGGCATTTTTCTTCTTGCCCCTATACAAAGTACAATGGTCCCCCTGTGCATTAAGTTAATTTGTTCTGTAATTTTTGGAAACTTTACTACATTTGTGTTTGTTTTTGAAAGGAGGCATCATTTGTGTTTATCATTCAATGCAGAGTTTGCAAACAAAACAAAATTTTCCAAAATGCTTCTTTTGTGAGCCAGTTTTCAAACAAAACTATTTATGATCTGAGGTACTAATGTACTTAGTTTCTTTTTAGTGGTGCCAATTTTTTCAGCAACCACACCTTCTATGGATCCTTTTGCTCCAAAATGGAAAATTTACAAATTACTCTTCTTTTCATTTTTCTTCCAATACTTATCATAAATCTGGCTAAAAACAACCAGTAGTACCCATGGTACAACCTTATCCAGGACATGACCAAGATCCCCAATCTTTCAAATGAGTGTATGGTGAAGTTTTAAATAAATAAATGAGATAAATAGTATGATTTTTGGGCTCCAGCAGGATCAAAACACTCTGCACAGTTTGAGGACTCTGGTGGCTAAGACAGGGAATGTCTCTGGATTGCCCATGTTTATTTAGGGAGATAGAATGGAAAACAGGAAATTGAACAGATCTTGGGAGTGGTTCAAGGACTTTGCCAAGTAACAAATTATGTCTAATTGAGGAGAACTATCTTATGAGAAGATCTCCACATTGCATTTCACTACATGTGTCCTTAGCCATTATCTTATTTTACCTTGGCTATGCAGCAGCCCTGCATGTGTGTTCAATTTTCAGTTTCAGTGGCTCCCAACACAGAGGGACCTTGGTGAGCCCTTGAAATTTCATTCACCATAACAATCAATCCACTACACTTAATTTCATACTTCTATGATGTTTGATAAATGGGCAAAATTTTTTCCAGAATGTAACACACAAAGTGTTTAGTCCCAATGCCAGTGAAGTCTTATTCCCTGTGGAAAGCTCCTGGGCCTGGCCTTTTCTGTCCTCATTCTTATCAGATTTATGGTCTTCTAATCTTAGACCAAAATCACCAATCAGGTTCTACTTATAGCATTGTAGTTGTACTACACTGTATTTCCTAACCTAATAAACTGTTCTAAAAGGCTTTTGAACCATATGATAACATATAATCACAGCAATGACCCCTCTTCTGGTACTAATTTTCTCTGTTAGTGAATTTTCTGATTGATAAGACATGATATCTGAAACCCATGACTTAAAGAAGGAGAGGTTTAATTTGGCTTATATTTTCAAGAAATTAAGTCTATGTTCAACCTGCTACAAGACAGAAACCTCATGGAAGAGACTGTGCTAGAGGCTAGATGGCAGGTCAAATCTATTAACTGAATTCATGCCTCTAAAATCTACCCAAACACACTGGCAAGTGTACTTTACTGATTCCTGAGTGTTTTTAATCAAGTCAAATTGACATAGCATAATGACCATAGAATATACTTCAAAATCATTCTTTTTTTTTCTCTCCCCACTGAAGAAAAATGCCAGTTTTTGTCTGTGATATTTACTGAGAAAAACATAGATATGGTTTTGGAGGTGAAGCTCATTAATACGCTCCCCCATTCACTTAGTCTGTTGAAGTTTTTAACTCTCTGCTCAAGCGATTTTTACTCCCTGGATTGCCCTGTCTGTATGGCCATCTTTCAGGCAACCTGTGTTCCTCTGAGTTCTAGCCTCTCCTCTCCTAATGCTTCTTAATGAGTTGTTGATTCAGCATATTACTTATAAAGACAGAGTTCCATCTGCCAAGCTTCTACCTTATAAAATTGGAAAACAGAAATGGGAAGATTAAAATATACTACCTGGCATTATCCCAGATGAATTAAATCAGAACATTTTGCAGGTAGACTGAGGTAATTCCATTCATTCTACTAATATCTTCAGTTAATTTGACTCAGGTTGAGGTTTCCCTTCTCCAGATTGTTGGTTTGTAGTAGAGGTATATACTCAAAATTTGATGAGGTAGAATTGGGAGAACTTAGAAAAGCTTTTAGTATTTAATTATCAATCCTTAATTTCAGTCTATATGCTATAAAGAAACCCTTACGCATTGTCACATTTGTAATTTTATACTTTTTCTATGTGAATGTTTAGCACATTCTAGAGAAAACTTCAGTAAACTTAATTACTTTAAAGTTTGGTGTGGCATCGGGGATCAAACCCAGAGCCTCATGAATGCTAAGCATAGATTCTGTCATTGGACTACTTTCCCAACCTCACTCTGGTGAACTTTAAAGGTCGGATTAGTGTTAAAAATGAAACACTGGAATTCAAACAATCTTTAGTTCTTCAGGAGAATGCAGCCATGGTATAACAATTCCCTTGATGTTAGACAGGTATAAAAATTTTAAAAAAATACACATCCCATTATTGAATACACAAATAGCACTTGGAGCACAGTTATTAACATTTCTGAATCAATTCACCTTTAGTTATAAGTGCATCCTAAGGAAGTATGAATAATATATGCAGACATAAAGAGTAGGATTGGCTACAAAATTTTCAGAGATCAGTACAAACTTAGGATTTTTATTTAAAAATTTTGAAGAATTTCCAGATGAACATGCCGGGGTCCAGTACAGGACTGACTGAGCAGGTTACATGTCCGTGAAACTCATAGGATGGGAAGACGAGTGGACAAACGATTTCTCCTCCTTTGCACAGGAGACAAAAGTCATGAGGGTTTGAGGATCTTTTTTCACATTTAGTGAAATGCACTATTGTGTCATGAGCTCCTAGAATGTTTATTACAATAGTTGGTTAGCTTATTGCATTTCACAGGTGCTTCTACAGTGAAGCTTTAGATACATTTTCAAAAGATTTATTCTAAATTATGCATATTAGGTGTGTAAACTTCATTATGCTCTTTCAAATCTGAGAAAGAAAAGAAAGGCAGAAATCACACACACACACACAAAATTTCCCTCATCAGCAAGTTTCGCTAATGTTAGATCTTTGTTTTGCTCTAATATACATTTGCCAAACGTAAGATTGGTAAACAGGCTGCACAGAGAATACCGTTTCCTTTATCCTGAAGTGGTTTTAAGAGTAGATCAGAAGATAAATTTGCCCACATTTGATAACGACAAGAAATTCTTAACGAGAAAGGAAAGGTGAGAAAATGTCTTTCAAAGGAAAAGGATCTATTCCTGCAGTGGTGTAGGAGTGGGCAGCAGGAGTGAGAAGACACCAAGAAACAGATTCCCAACACTGGCAGGAAGTTGCCAGAGGCTTTAGAATTGTTACGTATGCAGGGTAGAATTTTGGAACTGCTTTTTCTCTTTCACACAAGGGAAAATAATCCTGTTCTTGGCAGCTGCCATAAGCCATGGCCCTTACTAAGGAGTAATTGAATCATATTTTCAGGAGACATATGGATACATAGAGTGGCCTTTTTTGGGCCAACTTTAAAAATAGAACTATTTATTTCTTTTTAAAAATTTACTATAGTTTTTGACTGATTTGCTTAAAACAAGTAGGCCAAGTGAAAGCGATTACAAATGAGGCAAACTGAGATCATAAAATTTGTTTGTTTATTTCTGTACTTCTTTGTTTACTCTCTGTATGTCTGCAGAACTTAGTAATTATGTTGTTGTTGGGAGTTAGTACACAGACATAACGTGCTAGTTCTCACTTTAGACTCTTTCCCACTTTCCTCTAACTCCCTTCTCCCTCTAGCTCATGATAACCTCTCCTCTTTCAAGCGTCTTTGCTTCCTATTGTATTTCACGTTGCTCTTTATTTACATTTTGAATTTCTCATATAACAGAAATCACATAATATTTAAGCTTGTGCATATGATTTACTTCATTTGAGGGCTCAAAGTTTTTATTATTTACTGTATTCTAGGTATTACTGCTCTGAGATAACTGTCATAATTTTTATCTCATTGCCATTGTCTCTGAACTCTGTTGGTTGTTGCCTCTGCTGTACAGAAGCTTTCTAATTTAATATAATCTTATTTGTTCAATCTTGATATTATTTCTTGTGTGGTTGGCTTTCTGATTAGGAATTCCTCGCCTATACCTATGCCTTTAAGAGTTTTATCTCTTTGAACTTCTACCAGATTAAGTGTTTACATTTCAACATGTAAGTCTTTGATCCATTTTTATTTTAGTTCAGTACCTGGTGATATTTAGGTGTAGCTCGAATCTTTTTCATGTAGAAATCCAATTTTCTCAGCAACATTGGCAGGAGTCTTTGTTTCCTGAAGTTTATGTTTTTGAGTACTTTGTGAAAAACCTGACGGTTGAATCTGTGGGACTGTTTCTGCATTCTCAGTTATGTTCCACTTACCCATCTGTCTTTTATCATGCTACTACCATGATTTTTTAATCACTATAGTTTTGTAATATAATTTGAAACATGAGATTGAGAAGTCTCAAATTTTGCCTTTATTACCCATAATTGCTTTTGCTTTTCTGGTTTCCTTATTGTTCCATATAATGTTTAGGAGTCCTTCTAGTTCTCTGAGGGATACCACAGGTATTTTAAGTAGGACTGTATTATATCTGTATATCAATTTTGGGACTATGGTCATTTTGACAATATTGTTTGTCCCTCTCCAGGAATAGGGAATTTCTGTCCATCTTCTGATGTTCTCTTCAATTTCCTTTTTTAGAGAACTGTAATATCCTTGTAGAAATTTCTCACCTCCTTCATCAGATTAATTTCCAAATATTTAATGTTTTATTACATCGAGGATGGTATTGGTCTCTTAATTTATTTCTTGGTGTGTTCATTATTGATTTATAAAAACACTATTGATTTTAAGGTATTGACTTTTTGTCTTGCTACACTACAATTTAATTACTAATTTTAGATGTGTTTTTCTCAATTTTATTGGTTCTGCAGTATATAGAATTGTATCATTTGTGAATAGTGATAACTTGATTTCTCCTTGTCCTATACATATCCCCATTATGTATATCTCTTGCTTGATTGGTCTAGTGTTGTTCTGAGTATTGAACAGAAGTGGTGACAGTAGAATCCTTGTCTTGTTCCTGACTTTAAAGTGAAATCTTCTTTTCCTTATTTAGGATGATGTTGGACATTGATTTGTCATACATGTCTTTATTTTCTCTTCCAGAGTGACATATGTTCCTTTTTTAAATTTATTTTCTTCAGAAATTTCATCATGACTGTGTATTGGATTTTTGTGTAAAGTTTTGGTCCATCTATTAATATGATCATGTGATTTTTGTCTTGCTTCTGTGTATGTGGTATATTATATTTATTGATTTAGGTATGTTAAACTATGCTTGCATCCCTGGGATGGAAGCTTTTTGGCTATAATGTATGATCATTTTGATGAATTTTGCATTCTAGTTCATTATATTGAGGAGTTTTTATATATGTGCATTAAGAAGATTGAGTTGTGGTTTTCTTTTTTTGGTTAGATCCTTGTGATATTTCAGAATCAGAGTGATGTTGGGTTTCATTAATGACTTTGGGAGAACTCTTTCCCTGTGAATTTTATTAATAGATTTTGAGGAGAACTGGTGCTATTATCTTTCAGAAGGTCTTATAGAATTCAGCCATGCGTCTATCAGGTCCTGAGCTTTACTTAGTTGGTAGGTTTTTATTTATTGCTGTTTAAATTATGTTGCTTGTTACTAGATTATTCAGCATATTTATGATTTCTTGGTTCAATTTTGGTAATTCATATGTGTCTAGAATCTATCCATTTCTTTAAGATTCTCCAGTTTGTTAGAGTGCCATTTTTCTTAGCATTTACTAGTGATATTCTGAATTTTGGCAATAGCCATTGTGATTTTGTTGCTTCATTATTAACCATTTTGATGTGATCTTTCTTTTTCTTCTTTTGATAATTTTGCTAAGGGCTTATTTATTTTGTTTATTTGTACAAAGAACAACTATTTAATTCATTGATTCTTTTGAGTCTCAACTTCATTAATTTCTGCTCTGATCTTTATGAATTCTCTTCTTAATATTGGTTTGGACTTGAACAGTTTTTTTCCCAAGTATCTTGATTTTCACTGTTAGGATATTTATTTAAGTTCACCTTGTTTTTCTAATGTGAGCATTGAATGCAGCAAGCTTCCTCCTTGGGACCACTATTATTGTGTCCTATTGTTTTGGTGTGTTGTGTTGGAACTCATTCTTTGATTACAGAAATTGTTGAATTATTTGATATCTTCTATGACACATTGAGTGTGCTATTAAGTTTTTAGGTGTTTATAGATTTTTTTTGGTTTCTTTTATGAACAGCTTATATTTTCAGTGTACAAAGGTCAGATACAATAAATGGGGTAATTTTCTTTCTTTATATTTATTTGAGTAGGTTTTGTGGACTAGTACATAGCTGATATTGAAAAAGTTCCATGTGATTAAGAAAAGTATGTGTATTCTTTTGTGGCAGTGTGGAGAACTTGATAGCTACCTAGATACCTACTGTTCAAAGATGTGATTCAGCTCTGATATTTCTTTGATGATTTTCTTTTTAGTTCATCTGTCTAAAATGTAGGGTATTGTAATCACCCATTATGATTGCAGTGGTGTTTATTTGATCTTGTATGTCAAACAGTGTTTGTTTTATGAAGTTAGGTCCACCAGGATTCAGTGTATGTATTTTTACAGTTGATGTTTCTTCCTATAGAAAGATTCTGTTCCTTTGACTAATATGCATGACTTTCTTTGTGTCTTCTGATCAGTTTTAGCTTGAAGTTTTATTTTGTCTGAGAGTAAGATTGCTACCTGTATTTTACTCCTGGTGGCTAGTGCATGGAAATTGTTTTCTAGCCTTTTATTTTGAATCAATTAATTTCTTTTTGGATTATAAAAGTTTCTTTTTAAAATTATTGCATGTTTACAGTAATGAATTTTGCAATCATTTTGGGGAGTTGGTATATGTACTTAATGCATCTTGTTTCTTTTAAAAATCTTCTTCCCTCTCACACTCTTCTCCTCCTCTAGTTCCTCTTTTAACTTTTTCATTTCTTTTGATATTATTAATCTTAGTTTACTTTTATCACATGTAATGTCCACATTCATTGAGGTTATTAGGACCTAGCACATGGCATATATTCACTCGATATACTTCCTCATTCTCTGCACTCTTGTCTCATTTTATCTTCCTTTATTTTGCTCTTAGTTTATACTTGTTACATTTGTATGAAAGATACCACATGGTATTCAAATTTGTGTGTCTGAGTTTTTCACTTGACATTATATTTACTAGGGGCATCCATTTCCTCCAAATATCTCACATTGGTCCTTCATTGCCAAGCTGTGTTCTGTTATATGTCGACAACACATTTTCTTTGGCTAATCAGCTGTTGATGATATACAGGCAGCTTCGACATCTTAGCAGTTATGAACTGTGCTGCTATACACATTGGTATGCATGCATCACTGTAGTATGATGTCTTAAGATCTTTGGGAAGATTTCTAGAAAGGAAACAGTTAGGTTATATGGAATTTCTAATTTTTGTTCTTTGACAAATCTCAATACTAATTTCCATAATGGTTGTACTTGTTTACATCCACACCAGCAAAGTAGGTGGCTTCCTTTTTCACCAGTCACATCAGTGTTTGTTATTTTTTGATTTTTTTGTTGGTTGTCATCCTTTCTAGAGAAATATATCTTAGTGTTTTAATTGGCATCTCTCTAATGACCAGAGATACTGAATAATTTTTTATATATTTGCTGGGCGTTTTGTACTTCTTCCTCTGTGAAGTGTCTATTCATTTCAATTGCCCATTTCCTGGCTGTTCTTTACTTTTAGGTGTTTAATTTTCCTTGAGTTCTCTATATATTTAGTTACTAGAGTCTATCTGACGAGTAACTGGCAATTTTTTACCCATTCTGTCTCTTCATTCTACAAATTGATTACTTTGCTCTACAGAAGATTTTAGTCTAATGTGATTTCATTTGTTGATTCTTTCTATTATTTCTTGTGAAATTGAGGTTCTTATTAGAAATCCTTTCCTTCACCTATGTCTTCAAGTGATTTACCTATTTTATTTTCTGATAAATTTAATGTTTCTGTTTTAATGTTCAGACTTTTGGTGCATTTTGATTTCAACTTAGTACACAGTAAGAGATGAGGTTTCAGTTTCAATCTTCTGAAAACAGATAATCAGTTTTCTCAGCACCTTATTAAACAGACTCTCTTTCCTTCATTGTATGCTTTGGGTCTTTTGTCAAAGATCACATAGCTGATTGTAGCTGGGAATGTTTCTATCCTCTATTCTATTCCACTGATCCATGTATCTGTCTTTGTTCTACTGCCATGATGATTTTAGATTGTTGGATTCCTGTTTTTTAATACATTCTGCCAGTGTGTGTCTTTTTGTGAGGGATCTTGGGGGTATTTATGCCAAAAGTTTTTACAGAAACAAAATGACATATTGCTTTATAGTGTTTTTTTTCTGTTGATTACTGCTTTGTTTTTCCTTTTATTTTTTTGTTCAACTGTTTGCTTTTCATGAAGTATTCATTCCAACTTGTTTTTGCCCTTATTGGTGTTGCTGTCTCTGTCTAGTTTCTTAAGTGTTTTTTTTAGTACTGTTTTGCTGTTAATACATCTCTAAAGGCAACTTTTATCATGAAATGTCCTTACTTCTCCATCAACTTTGAAAGATAGTTTTGAAAAATAGATTAGTATGGGTTGTAAGTTGCTTGCTTTTAGTTCAAAATATTTCATTCAGAACTCTCATGGCCTTTGAAATTTGTGTTGAGATGTCTGATGTAATCCTGATCAGTTTACCTTTGTATGTCATTTTTGTTGTTGTTTTTCTCTGGCAGTTTTAAAATTCTGTCAATTTTCTGGACATGTTGGATTGTGACTGTGATGTGTCATATGGAGGTTTTTTTTTTCATTGAACTTCATTGGTGTTTTATAATATTCATTTATATCTGTTGAAATCTTTTGTTGTACTTAGAAATTTTCTACTCTAATTTCTGTAAACAGATTGCTTAATCTGTGAGTGCTATCTTCCATTTTTCCTTAACTCTAATTAGCCTTAGGTTAGGATTCCCAGTGACATCAGTGTTAAACATTTTTTTTGTTCTATTGTTATTTGCAAGGCTTGTTTGAATAATTTGACATAATTTTCCATTTGTGTTTAATTTCAAGAACTCTGTCTTCATGTTGATCATTTTTGCAATTTGTAAATTCTACATAATATCTTATCTACAGAATGTGTGTTTAGCACCTTTTACCTCTAATGAATTTGTCATTCATGTTTTGAAGAATTTTGGCCAGGTCTTTTATTTTTTACTTGTTTCTCTCAAATCTACATTAATAAAATTGTACATTAGTTCTTCATCTTTTGCATTTCCTCAATTTCTTTAACTCTTCTTTAATCATTTTTATAGCTCTGCTACCTGATATTTGTACTCTTCTCCATTGCTACTCCTGGGATATGGTTGAGAGAGGTGGGAAACTAGTGAGTTTTGTTTTTGTTATTGCTACTGTGTGTATGTGTACACAATTACAGTAGAACCTTCTAACTTGTTCTGCAAGTGAAGATTCAAGATGAGCAAATATTTCTAACAAATTTTAACTTGATAGATGAACAATATCTTATAATACAAATAGCATATGATGCCATATGTCTCATGATCGAAACTGAGCCAGTGGTTCTTCTCTATCTCTCTGTGGAACTGTGGGTGATCATCTCTCAACAACAAGAGTTAATGGAGGAGACCTCATCTGAGGAAGGGCAGGAGGAAAAAGTTGGAGGACTTCTTCACTTCAGACAATATCAGGGTGTGTATAAAATGTGGAAAAAGGTGCAAAATTTTGTAAATAAAAAAGAACCTCCTGATTAAAGCTGTGGCAGTGCACAAGCTGAATCTGTTTAATGACAAGGCAATATCACATTTCCATGAAGTCTTCAAAAGGAGCAAAAGCAAGTATCATTGGATGGGTTCCTTGTTAAAGGTATATGAAAACCAAGAGTCCATTGAACCAAAAGATAGCAGTGATTCTGTTAGTGGTAATGAAAGTCATCATACAAAGTAACCTTCCTCTCTTTTGTCTTCCTCTTACCATTCTCTAAGATCTTCAAAGGTAAGTGCTAATTAATTTGCTTATTTTTCATTATATTTTGTATTTTCTGTATTAAATTGTAATGTACTGCAGCATTATAATCATTTTTATTAATAATTCTTGGTTGTGGAACAAATCATTTGAGTTTCTATTACTTCCTACAGGAAATTCACTTGATATACAAGTGATTTGGATGAAAAGCATGTTTCCAGGATGATTTATTGTCTCAAACCAAGATTTTATTGTGTTTGCTTTTTGCTTTTTGATGTGAATTTTTGAGGTCAATAGAGTGGAAAGAATTTCCTGTTGGTATGAAGAGATCTTTACTTAGAACCTGTTCTTAAGTGGTGTATTTGTGGCTTTGTATAGCGAGATTATTAAATCCAACATTGTTTCCAATATAATTTTATTGGACTCCTCACTATATTGTAGCAAGAGAATTTCTATTGGTTATAAAAGTTATAAAATGTCAACAGAACTGAACATACATCAACTATAAACATTAAAATTGTTTTTATAACTTCATCATTTTGTCAATATCCCCTACAGAATATATTGTACTGGGATGTATGAGGTATGTAGACATAGAGAGGAAAAATAAAGGGAAGGGGATATGTCAATGTGGACGGAGGAAAATAAGATGCATGTCAATAATTCAAAAGAAAAGAGAGAATGTCTAACTGTTGAAGTTATTTTACAGCTAAAGTGCTGGTGCATATGGAAGGAGTAAAGAGAGGATTTGTGTAGTTTATTATGGCTTATATCCAGACATCTCCCCAAAACTTCATGCAGTCATAGGTGAGGATTTCGGAGATGCCTAGATCCAGGCCATGTGATGCTGGGATCAAGGATGTGGTACTGGGATTCATTCATGCATGGTATGATGCTAGATTAAGGGCATGGGCAAAATATAAGCTACAGAAAGAAGGCTGCTGTGGTTCTTGCTTGTTACTTGTCACTTGCTGCTTGCTAGTTTCCTTCTTCATTGCATCTCTGCCTTATCCCTGCCATAAATGTTTATACTCTGAGATGCCACCTTGCCTTGGAGCCAGCCAAAAATAAGCTTTTCCTTCTTCAACTTTGGGTAGTGAGTATTTTGTCTGAGCAATGAGAAAAAGTTGCTAAAACGGGGGAGGGTGTTAGAGGATTTGTGTAATTAAGACTATGTATGCAGATGGGTGGGAATGTATTTAGAGGTTGATACAGACTGTGAGATTGCTGGTGCCTGCTAATATGCTTGTTGGTAGTTTGGTCTAGTTCCACTTAAAGCCCAATTTTGTTGCCGATTACCCAGACAAGCCTTTAAATGGTACCATTTAAAAGCGTTACTTTTAACGCCGATCAATTCTTATTTTTCACTGCACCTAATCAGAGTTCTGCTATTATTATGCCAGTAGATAGATGGAGAGAAAGAGAAGGAAAGCACATAAGACAGTGAGGGAAAGAAAAGAACTAAGAATAAAGTGTGGAGCGAGTTATAGGGGAATAAAAACTGCGAGTGAGCAGATTAAATGGAAGACCTTTCGATCTCAATGAATTGTAATCATCCATTAATAAAGAAAAACCGAAAGAAAGAAGGTAAGCGATGAAAACAGGTCGCCGTCTGGTTTGTCCCGCCATGCCAAATCCTCCTGTGTTCAGCACAATTGTTTATCTGAAACCTTGAGGACCACTGCTCCCCTTGAACTCAGATTGTGGTTTTGAGTTCCAAGTGTGCCCTCTATAGACTTCCTTAGATCCAATTATTGTGACTGATTTGAAAGGTAAATATCATGGAGTTCTCTGTGTCTTTGCTTCACAGGTTTTATTTGACTATGGCATGGCCTGAAGGCCGCTGTCCCTGGTTCTGATCACCTTTGTTTGTTAAAATTCTACCTACAGAAACCTCAAGAGGGCACTCGTTCTCTGGCCTGGCTTCCAGGAGTTCCGCTGTTGTGGGTCCTATTTTAATTTTTTGTTTTTTATTTTTATTTGAAAGAAGAAAGAAAGAAAGAAGAAAGAAAGAAAGAAAGAAAGAAAGAAAGAAAGAAAGAAAGAAAGAAAGAGAAAGAAAGAAAGAAAGAAAGAAAGAAAAAGAAAGAAAGAAAGAAAGAAAGAAAGAAAGAAGAAAGAAAGAGAGAAAGAAAGAGAGAAAGAAAGAAAGAAAAAGAAAGGAAGGAAGGAAGAAAGACAAAACATAATATCCCCTTCTGTTTTCAGTTTCTTTGACTCTCTAGGGGTGGTGTCTAACTTCACCTTGTCTAGCAGGGAGAATAACATGTGAGGACTTGTCTAAGAGGTCAGATCATATCTGACGGCTCAGCTCTCTGTCTCTCTTAGCCCAAACTTTTCTCAGTTTAGCACGGGTAATGTGTCTAGGTTGGGGCTGTATTACCATGACCCAGACTTGGGCTATTTTTTCTTCTCTCACCTTCTAAACTCTGTATTTTAGTCCAGCTTGGGCATCTTTTTGTTTTATCATCCTGTAACAGGCTTTACCCTTTGATCCTGCTCCAGATTAACTGCTTTGCTTTGGCACCAAATCTGAGGTACTCAACACCACCAGCACCCCCTCTTCATGCATTGAGATCATTAACCTTTTTATGGCACTTTGAAGTTTTGTATGTTAGTTTCACAGTATTAAATATACGATATCACCAAAAAGTCATACCTTACATTCTATATAAATGGAATTATCAAAATATTAAAAAACTTTTAATAGAACACTGTTTTTATATATCATTTTTAATATCAACAGGATATGTATGGTTTGACTACTATATACAGGTGCCCCCCAAGCCTCATGCAATCATGGAGGTGGCTTTTGTGATTGGTTCCTTGTCTAGTGTTGGGATTGGCGTTGTGAATGCTGCACCCGCCCAGGGCCGGAGCCAACATACAATGTAAGGGTGTGAAGGAGGCATGCTTTTCCTCACTTGCCCTGTTTCTCTTGCTATTGGTGGCTGCCATGAATCACTACCCCTCAGCCACGCCACCTTGGAGCCAGCTGAATATGGACTAAAACCTCCAAAAACTGTAAGAAATAAACCTTTTCTTCCCTAATTTTGGGAGTCAGGTATTTTGTCTCAGCTATGAGAGACAAGTAACCAAGGCAGATAGCTATTACGAGGGTAGGATATCTGTAATATCTATTGCTAACAATGTCAGTGGTACTGTGCATAGCAAGGGACCACTGAAATATTTTAAACTTCATGGAAAGATTTGGCACATAGCCTATCAGTAAGTTCCTTATCACCTTAACCATTGTCACTTTTAGCTGAATATGATTATAACTTTTCTTTCACAAATATTTTTAAAATAATCATTCTTTATAGCATAATATAATGTTTGTAGTTTGTAAGTGTAAGGCTTGAAGCATTTTCACTGAGACTTGAGGATATAGTTCAGAGGGGAAAACAAGCTCAGCATGTGTGGTGCCCTGGAACCAATCCCCAGCACCCAGAGCTAAGACACAATTTTCATTCAGTAAAGACACTCATAAGCACATCAAAGAGAAAAAGGAAATTAGTAAAGCACCAGAAGACTTCCTGTACATCTCTTTCTGGTCTTCAACCCAGTACTGCACTACTGGCTTTTAAAGCTACAGATAAACTGTTTTTGAACTTCATTAACATACGATATTATAGTATATATCTGACTTCTTTTGTTTAAAATTATGACTATAAGGCAATGTTGTATATAAGCTCTTTTGTTTATTGCTATCTCTAATTGCGGTATGTCAGCTTCACTTTCACAGAAACATCTAACAAACTGGTAAAGGTCTGGGGCACATCTCTGGATGATTAACATATAAATTACAAACAGAGGAAGAAATTCCTACCCAGAATTTGAGTGGAACCAAACAATAGAGTACTAGCCTGGATGGAATGTAACAGAAAAGAAGGAAATCTGTCCCTTTCTTTGCAGGAACTCAGGTCATCGTCACTGCCTTTGAACGTTGGTCTCCAGTTCCTTCGTGCTTTGGGGCACAGACTCTGCAGGTTTCCAATGCAGATTCTTTGACTTTGTGGTGCAGATGTTCACTGGTGATTCTGAAGTGATCTTCCAGGCCTTCACAGCTTGCTGGCTACTGGGTGCTCAGCCTTCCAGTGCACAGATGGCCACTTTAGATTCTTCCATCCCTTATCTGGCAAATGGCCATTAGGACTTCTCTGATTCTGATTCTGTAAGCCTATTTTGTAAATTCTTGGTGTATTCACATGCATATTTCACATTCAATCTTTCTTCTAGGGAGCTCTAAGACATTAATTATCATTATAGTATGAGGTTCCATTGTAAAAAACATCATTATTTATTGATTTATATATTTTTCTTCAGATAAAAAATTAACTCATGTAACAGTCTTAGTAGAAATTTTTTGTATATATCCAAGAGTCAATTCAGACAGTCATATTTAGGAATAGGTATAATGTATATTTAGGTTTAGAAAATGACTTACGAGTTTTAAGAATTTTTTCATGCAATCACCATTTTGGTATCTTATTTTATAAAATGCATTTTTGTCATGTGTCCTTCATTTTATTACATTAGTTGATATTTATTTGTAGATTTCTGAATGATCTTCCATTAGATACATAAATGGACATTTCTTGTCATCTTTTTTTTTCTTTTTTTACTGATATCATTGAAAAGAAGATTTTTATTCTAATGCAGTTCAATTTAGAGTTTTCCATTGATGGTTATTAATGTTTGTATCTTGTTTATTAGCTCTTTTTCTAATCTCACTCAAGATTTCTGTAATTGTAAGCATCACAACATAGACTGCCACTTAGCATGCCACAGGGAATTACCTCCCATAAAACTGCTCCATGTTTCCTGTTGTCTGAAATGTAACAACATCTGGAGAAATCCTCCAAAATTATAAATGCAATGCCTTCATTTACACTACTTTTTCATTTCAACCTTGTTGCTGTTTGGAAAGCAACTGATTATAGCTAATATTGTTAATAGTTAGAAAAATCTAGGCAGGGGAAATGTAAAAAATGTGACATTATCAGTTGCTTAAAAATATGCTTATTAGGACTATTCAGTTATTCAGTAGCTAAAGTTCCAAAATTTGGCTATCAAACTGGAAAGATAAAGAATCCTGTCACTGAACTACAAACTGTCTCAGTAACTTAAAAACAAATCTTAAACATGCTATTAACTAAGGATATGATTTAAGTGATGGTATCCTCCCAAAAATGAATATGATTAAACTTAATCACCAGTTTAATAGTGCTATAGGTTGAAACGTAGGAAATATTAGTCATGAGAAGTGGGATTTTGACTCTTGCAAATGGGCACGAGGAATGGGAAGTGGGTTCACCCTCCTCTGTTTCCAGGCAGGTAGGGACACAAGATTCATTTTCTTTTGTATCCTGTGAAGAAGCATCATTCTTCACCTCTGGAGGATACAGTAACAAGACACCATCTTGGAAGCAGAAAGCAGCTTTCATAGATTCTGATTCCACTTACAACTTGCTCTTGAAAACAGTCTCCAGAACTAAAAAATAAATTGTAGACTTTTAAAAATTATAAAGTGTCTCAAGTTTCACTATAGAACACAAAGTAAGAAATAACCTAAAGTTATTTAGGGTATGTCTTCTTTTTGCTATAAAATTTTTAGAGATATTAAAAATATATTTTGGCATTACTTTGCATTGTGTAGTGTTTGAAATATATTTATGGTGCACTTTTTTGTACATCTACTTTTTAAATATCTTATCATTTTAGTGAGGATTATCTCCCCATTTTCCTTTTGTCTCTAAGAATCTTTGTATAAAATACTGCAAAGACAGAGGCATGTCATATGTTTATAAACATGAATGTGTGTATGCATACATGTACCTGAGTTTATTGGCCAGAGTGGATACATCTTTCTGTGATGTGAGTCTGACTGAACTTTAGGAAGCACTGTAGATAAATTTAAGCCTTACTTAAATTATGGTAATTAAATGTTACAAATTTAGTAGAGATTAGTGACCTGGATATAAGTATAAATGATAAATTGAGCGAAGATATAAAATTTTAAAGTGCATTTGATTGGATAAATAGTTTTGCTATCAAGAAAATGTACAGATTAGAGGCATTGTTTGTTAAACAAAATTATTTATACTTCCATTTGTTTTTTCTTTGTGAATAGGCTAAGATACTAAACCAGTAAGTTTAGTTAGTAAGGTTAGGATAGAAATTTCTTCTTTCTTTTTTTAGAGGCAGGCAAATGAAGATTAAAATAAATTATTTTCATTTATGTTGCTTCCCATAAGACTGATTTAATTATAACAAATCTAGTGGCCAATTTGTTATAAGATTGATTTGTAAGATTCTAATACACATAATTTATTAAAGCAAAAATCATTTTGTTCTTTGTCGATATTTACCTTTCATTTTCTAATCCTCAGTAATGTATTCAGATCATTGCTCTGATATATCTGATAACATATGAGATAATATGAGAAATGCAAAATTTAAGTACTGCAGATAAGGATTTTTCTATATTTTTAATATATTTCCTATAAATCTAATATTTGTGTGAATTCTACACCAATGCCAAATCCAGTTTTACAAGGTATTTGAAAATAAGCTTTAGTTTCAACACAGATTTTAAGTGCTGGTATTTAAAATTTATTTGAAATAAAAATATTGCATTAGACATGCAAAAGGAAATAAAAGAAAGTCAATATCCTTTGCTTGACTGTGCCGTGGGCAAGAGTTCACTTGTTGATCTGCCAAACTCGAGTCAATGCAATATTAACCTCAGATTCTCCACCTCTCTCTAAGACACT
Organism: Dolichotis patagonum; assembly: GCA_004027295.1. Taxonomy (NCBI): domain Eukaryota; kingdom Metazoa; phylum Chordata; class Mammalia; order Rodentia; family Caviidae; genus Dolichotis; species Dolichotis patagonum. Next base: position 53,477 of record PVJX010003796.1, read on the forward strand.
GCAACAGGCTTCCTCAAAACCAAGTGCTCATCTCTCCTCCATCAGAAATGCCAGTTCTTTCAAACTTCTGTATAACTCCTATTAACTACTTCATTTTTGCCTCTCAGTCAATTGAAGAGCCTTTGCCTCAGGTCCAATAAAATAGATTGAGTCATCCTTGATCTTTCTTGGACTAGAAACTTGTAATTACACTGAAACTATATGTTTTTACTTACTGTTATTTTTCTTGTTAGTCATAATTTTATCATTCCAGGGGACTGCATGTCTCTTCCCCTAAAATTGATTCTCTCTGATACTTTCTTTCAATGTTTTCCCTGTCTTTTTGGAATAGCCATTTTACCCCAAACATCTTGTTCTCTGACATCTCCTCAGTATATTTTCACCTCCTCCTGAAGGCATTACTTCACCTGAAAGGACTTTCAGGTACAGCAAAAGTGCTTAGCCTTATCCTGCAAACTTGGATGTTGAGTGTAAATTATATTTGGATCATACAGAAGATGAGGAAACAACCAGAGTTTACTTCCAGCATAGTGGAATCCATTTTTTATGGTGTAGTAAGTGAAATAAAACTAAAGGACTCATTTATTTTTATTTAACTTTATTTTAGTTATTGTTTAAAATAATCAAATAAAATCCTTTTTGATGAAAATAAAATCCAAGCACTGGGGATATTTCTCAGTGGCACTGCACTTGCCCATCAAGTGCAAGGCCTTGAGTTCAATTCCCAGTACTAAAAAAAGAAAAAGAAAAAGAGAACAAAAAATCAAATCCATAATTTATTATATTCCTAAATAATACAATTTTTTGAGGCGCTAATTTATGGACTATTACTCAGGTGATGTATTTAGGAACAGTGGCAACCAATGCTAACAGGCTACGTAGTTCACCAATGGAAACTTTCCAACATGCATTGTAAATCACTGGGAAATTAAAATGGATTTTTTAAACGCTGCAGTGCAGCACAGGATAGGTAGGAAACATAAGTAATTTAAGGGAGAGTTTAATTTCAGCGTGCTTTTAAGCCACCTTTTGAAGTATAAATTTCAGGGTCAATAGGTCTCTTGGGGAAAATCATACATCTTTAAAACATATTCTGGGGGACTCTGAAATCACTAGTCCACAATTTTCACACTGGGAATCATTAGCTTGTGCTTTATGCAGCACCAGAAATAATTTCCATTTTACAATTAGTGCCATCTTATGACAGTAGCTAGGATCTTTTTGAATAATAGATCATTAAGAATGCTCGGGTTGAATTTAAAATTCCATTTAATGCAAACTAATTTATATTTAACTATACAATCTACTTTATAAATTGCAATATATTAGAATTAGGGTACTTAAGAACATAAGGAGATGTAATATAATGTTATATAGTTGATAAAGTCAAATGCATAAATTTTAGTGTCATCAAAAATTGATTTATCAATCCCAGATCTACCACATGGTTTTGGCAAATCATTTAATTTTTTTAAACTGCACTTCCTTCAAATTTTGTATGAGAATTATAACAGACTGTTTCGCAAATTTCTTGTGATGCTGATATGAGATGGGGCCAAAATATGTTGTGTACAATGACAGCATATCACAGTCCTCCAGTTATAGCAACTGGTACTTACCTAAAGAAGGCCATTAGAACACAGGCACTGTGATGTACACATAAATGATCTCATTGGCTGGTAGTGGCCATGTGTTAGGGAGTTCGTCTCTTTCCATGTTTGTGAATAAATTCTAATTATCTCAGCTTGTAAGAACATATTATAGGAGGATTGGGAACATAGCTCAGAGGCACAGCATCTGCTGGTGAGCATGAGGTGGTCAATCCGATTCCTGGTACAAAAAAAAAAGACTATATTATAGGCAAAAAATTTACACAATGCCTTAATTACGCTTTCTCCACACTCCCATTTATATAACCCATTATACCTGAGCTTTTCTTATTTTACTAATTCATCCCTGAGCACTAACCAATTCTATAATTTTCAGTAATTTCTCTTGCTTTTGAAGTATTATTTTCAAGTCAGGATTATTGAGTTACAATTTGCATAAAGTAAAATTGTGGCTCAGAAGTTTTGACAGTTGTAAAATGACCACTACTGTTCTGCAGCCTCTTTGAAGTTAAGAATTTTAAAAGTGAAAAAAGAATAATAATACTTGCTTCTACAGTTCCAGGATTTTCAAATTAATTTAATCAGGGTCACTTACATTGGATGTTTTATTCACTTCAAACATTTAAAAGACAACTTACATTAATGTTAAACCCTTTAGATCTGAATTATACTGGACTAAATCTAGAAACATAATGAATATGTGAACGTTTTAAAAATGGAGGAGTTTCTACCAAGAACTTTCAAACAGACTTTGCTTCTAATGTAAAAATAATTCCAAGGTGGTGGTACATGGAGTTCGCCAAACCATCTCCAAGCAAAACAGCCATAGCTGATAACACAGAATCAAGAATTAACAAGCATTGAAAATATCTAGGCTTATGACAAATGAAGAAACACTGATTTAAGCCACTCTGTTAAATCTAGGTAAAGACAGCAGCAGTCTGTGGCATTTGAACAAACACCTGTTCACTCTCCTATCTCAGCCTGATGGCGCTGAGAGCATCCAAGACACTGGGCTTGCTCCAGCCCCAGCTCCCAGTTTTACAGCTGCATTACGTCCTGAGGAAAGGGAGGATGTCAGTAACTCTCACTTCACTCCCTGTGAATGTGATGCAAGCCTCGATTTAGGCACAAATGCCTGAGGGTCTGGCTTTTCATAGGACAGACGCCTTACCCAGGGCAGGAGAATCCTGACACGTGACGAGTTTCATCATGCCTTGTTTGGAGGTCTTGTATATGAGCTGTAAAACATACCTGATACAATCAACTTATGCAGAAAAAAAATTGGTTTTGGTTTATAGTTGTGCAGAATTTAGTTCTGACCAATTTGTCCTGGAGATTTGAATCTGTGTCAGTATCGTATATGTATCGTGGTAGGCGAACATCAGGGAAGAAACCCATTCATCTCATGGCCAGGGATGAAGGAAAGAAAGGAAGATACAAGGACTCCACGAGTCCTCTCAAGGAGACAACCTTAATGACCTGACTCCCACTATGTTTTACCTCTTATAATGTCCACCACCTCTCAAAAGTGTCACTATGGTGACTGAGCTTCTAATACTGGGCTTTGGGGGTACATTAACCCCCACACCACAGTAAGAGCTCACAGAGACAAGTGAGAAGATCGGAGGTAGCTCCACAGCTGTCCAACATCCTCCTCCTGAGGGGGAATAATTCCCAGTGATTTATCCCACTGTCCCACACTCAGATGGAGAGCAGTGGACAGGAGAATTTGCTATGGGTCACAGCAGCTACAAGAAGAGAAAGGATTGAACTGTTTTACAACAAGTTGACTTTACATGTAATAGAGTGTAGAATACTTAAATCTGAGGATCTTCTCAGAAACCACTGAGCTTATGTTGCTGTGCTGTTAAGAAGGGGTCAGTTGCTCCATGAGCATAATATAATACATAATAAACATGGTAGAATGTTTCTAGGTGCATAGGGGAAATGCATAGCTAAGAACTCTGGGGATAGGAGCAAACCTCAAAAGCTGATCTCATGATCAGTTTTTTTAAAAGGTCTAAAGTTAAAATGGTGGAATTTTAGAGGAACTTATGCTCTAGGACATGCATTATAAAAACCAATAGAGAAGTCTGTTGGCAATTAATCAAGGTTATCACATAGGTTGATTTTAACAAATGTGGTACCACTAGAGGAAAAAAGCAAGATATCCAGAGAAGGGAAAGTCAAATGTAATTCTATGAAACTCATCATCATACAAGAGTCATGTAGGCATTCCTGTGGGGATGTACTTGAGGGAGTCACAACACAGCAAAGTCTCACTAAAATACTCCAATCACTGCATATTAATGAATATACAAGTATATTGCTAAGGGATATGGGAATTTATTAGATAGGCTTACCTAGTCAAATGCAAGAGGCTCCACAATGATTTTTTCCATGATGAAGATTTGGAGGATCTGGCATATGGTCAATCCAAGAGGCTGGAAGTCACAGAACAATAACGGACCCAGGATAAACCACTAATTTGAAACAAAGGCCTTGTTATAGCAAACCTTTTAGTTTTCAATAAAAAGTAGCCTGCTGTGGCATGTGTGCCATAGGTTGGCCATGAGGGTCCTAGAAGCTTCCCACAGAGTCGCCAGTATGAGGATATGCTGAAAGGCTGAAGAAAGTGGAGACTCAACTCCACAGGCAACAGTAGCAAAAGACACGATGCCCATTCAAACAAAACTGAACCCTTCAAATATTTGTCTACATCCTCTTTCTTTTCCTCAGTCTTCCCAGGCTGTAAACCTATTGGTTGACATCACCCACAGTCAGTGTGGGTCTTCATCCCGCATTTTGCTGATTTACATGCCAATCATCTCTGAAAACACCCACAGAAACACCCATAGTGTGGCTTCCTAACCCGCTGGTCATTTCTCGTCCAGTCAAGTTGATGCATCACAAATGATGATAAAGTTGATATTCACAACTAATGGTCACGTCAAAACACGAAAACTAAGCCCTGAGGAAGTAGACATTGGTATCCAGAGTTGCTACAATATATTTTCTAAATCATCCTGCTAAAAAAAACTACATGTCACGTAAAGAAATAGGAAAATGAACAAAGGCACATGAAAAATGTACATAACAAAAATTCCATTACTCAGTTTCAAATGACAAATTTAGAGTTACATAAAACCTATGTAGATGGAAGTAACAACACTCATATTTTCTTTCTTTTATTGAAGTAGATATATGTTTATTTAGAAAACAAACCAGTAATTAAATATTAACATTTAAAATATTGAAAAGATTATACAGTTTAAATTTTAAACAAGAATTTTCATATCAAATATTAAAGAAATATTTCTCAACTTATTTTTGCTATCTTTCAGGATCATGAGATTTCTTGGAAAAATCACCAGATATGTATACGCAGTATTCTTTATCAAATAGTGTTCTCATTACCAGCAGATGTATTCAGATATATTGTGGATTATTAATTCTGAAGTTGTCTTGAATCGGGAACAAAATGCTAGATGAGTTTCATATAATATGTCACTACCATATTAATTAGGTTGGCAAATTCCTGCTGAGCAGCTCATTTTAGGAAAAGTAAATGGTTTTCATTATCTAGTGATTAACCTGGCTACATTAGGAAGGTCAAAATTGCTCTGTGTCTTAAAACACCTTATCAAAAGTTTTAAAAAGGTGAATTTTTCAATATACTCTATGGATAAATGTAAGCAATGACAAAAAGAGAAATTTAGGGGAATAAACAACAAAAAAGTTTCTGATAGAAAGAAGCCACATGTTAGATGTAGTTAGAAGTAAATGAACTTATGTTGACCACTCAATATGTTTATGATGTATTTTCATTTCTTATTTTTGTTTGTAACAATAAAATGTGATTCTACTAGTGCCAATTTGAAGAATTCATTATTAATATAGAATATAGGTGCAAAGATTGGTATAGAGTACTTAATAAATTATCAAATAGATTAAAAATAGGTGAAGCACATATTAAGAAGTACATAAGCATACTTTTTCATAAATGGTTTACTAAGTCTATAAAGAAAAGTTTAGATAGCAAAGCTATATTAATTGTAGAAGTAGGAAAAGGCAAGAAATGAGAGTTAATGCCAATATATTAGAAATCATATTTGAAAAATAAATATTTGATTTTTGCTTCAAGATTTATATTTAAAAACATCTCACTGGGGGGGTCTAGGCCTTCATCACATATATTTTGGGAAAATATAGTCATACAGTCCCCAGACAGAATTGTCAGCAAAGGCAACTGTGGCAGTCTGAGTCACAATCTACATAATGACCTTTCGGGGATATCAAATTCTAGAGGCACAGGTAATTCTGTTCTGTTCTAAGGTCCTCTGGAGTCACTCAGAGATAGTTAAGAGCATTATAGAGAGTACGTGCGTATTCAGAGTTACATAAGTAGGCTAAAATAACTTCATTTTGAATTTATAATTACTTGCAGTATGTTTGAGTTCAATGTTGAGGGATTTATGTGGGGTTTGGTACAGACATAGGGCAAAGATAAAAAAATTGGAAAGCTAAAATTCTTACATTCTTCTTTTAAGGACTAGGGTTTCTTGTTTCTTAGCAACTAGTGTTTCTTTTGCTTTTCAGAACATGATAGTAGGAGAATAGCAAAACAAACAATCAGGAAAGGGCAAAATGGTTCACATGGTAGAGAGTTTCCATAATAAAGTTTCACATAATAAAAAGACTTCCACTAATGATAGCTTGACTGCTTCATATAGGACCAAGTCCTGTGGTCCTCTGCAGATGGCCATTGTATGCCTTGAATAAAATCAAACAACACACACACACACACACACACACACACACACACACCACTGGCAAATGACCGGAATCAGCCAGAAACTGGAAGAGGGAATACACAACTACAAAAAAATGGCACTTACAGATTTCCCAATTTTTTAGGCTTTGCGCTTAAAGGTAGGCCAAGGGCAGCACGTGAATGACCATTTGGAAGTCTGACAGAAATTAACTGGGTGGTGCATGCCTATAATTCCAGTACTTGGGAAGCTGAAGCAGAAGAATCAACATGAGTTTGAGGCCAGCTGGGGCTACATAGAAAAATTCTGCCTCAAAAAACCCACCCAAATATATATATATGTATAGATATTTTTTATATATATTATAATATATAAATATATCTTATATGATATATATTTATATATTATATATAATATATATTTATGTATATTATTTATATATTATATATTATATATTATATATTATATAGTATATAGTATATAGTATATAGTATATAGTATATAGTATATAGTATATAGTATATAGTATATAGTATATAGTATATAGTATATAGTATATAGTATATAGTATATAGTATATATATTTATATATATATATTTACAGATTACTGGTAGCCTAGTTTGAAAATGAATGAAGGTCGGTAGACATTTACCTGTCAACATCTAATTCTATAGGTGCTAGAAATATTATTTAAATCTAAAGATGAATTAAGATTTTCTCAGATATACAAATATGATGTCATCATCAAGAAAGGTAAACTAGTGCCATATTTTAGTCTCTAATTAAATAATAAACTTAGATGTTCTCACATGCCAAATAAATTAAATATATGACTATTAATAAAGATTATCTTAGTTTATTTAGCTCATAGATAGTCCAAATAAAAATTATGATGCATATAGGGGTTCATGGCATATGCAGATGTATCACATGTGATAACTGATACATAAATAATGTGGGAATAAATGTAAATACGTGGTTGCAAAGATTTTTCATTTCATGGAAAGCAGTATAATGTTAACTTTTAGTAGAATATGAAAAATTAAAGATGCGTATATTGCAATCCAAACACTAATAAACAATTCTAATCTCAAAATTTGCTTCTGTGATTTTCCTCTGTATCTAGAAACATGTAATTTTAGCAACTTGGGATTCCATCACTGAACTTCTTGATGTAGGCAGCTTAGCTAAAATATAGCTAACAAAAAGCTTATCGAGATTGGCCATCTGTTCAAAATGAGGTGTGTTGCTATACAACAAACCAGCAACATTTTATCTGCTTTTATATTAGGGATTGTTATATGAAAGATTTCAAGTAAGTTTCAAATAAATAATACTAGAATATAACAGAAATCATGCTGGGTCTGGGAGGAGCATATCAAAATCAAGAAGAAGCCAATTTGCCTTTCTGGTAAGCTGTGCCAGCCATGTGGGACTCAGGGAGAGAGTAGTCAGATCGCCCCTTCCATGAGCCAAGTGGCTCAAGGGCTGAGAATCAAGACAGCTGCCATCCCAACACACACACCATAAGCAACTGGCTGGCTCAGAGGACAGGCTGAGTTGATGGCAACTGATGCACAAAGACAACTGAATGTTTGTGTTTTTTGACTGACTTTGTGGGCAGGGGCTGGTAGTCTGAGAATCTATTGGGAGGATGACAGTATGCAGCGTGGTAAATACAGGGCATTTCCTTCTGCCTTGTTTTTGAAAAACAGTATTGTTCTCACTGCTTTGTTTTGCTCTTATTTATTGATTTGCTTTATGCAATGTTCTGTTTTGATTGGTTTTATTCTGTTTTATTTTATTTGATTTTACTATGTCTAATGGAATGGACAACTATTATACTATGGTGGCCATTGTTGATTTCCTACTATCCTGCTTTGAAGTTCTGTACCACTTTCACTGTTTTGATTGGCTTTGCTCTGTTTTGTTTCACTGGACTTTATTATCTTTGAAGTAAAATAGAATATAGGATCATTTTTAATATGATCCTATATTGTTAAATTGGTAACCTGATCAAATTGTTAAACTGTTAAATTAATTAAATAATATTACTTATGTCAAGACTGTAATTTACCAAACTTATGAATTATATCCAGTAGATAATTTATCTAAATTCTTTGGCAATTTATTTAACCCCAAAACATTATTATAAAAATGGAAGCATACTGAAACAAGAAAGATTAATAAAATAGAAAATAAATCTTGTTATTTAGAAATACTATGTTATGAAATTAAGTTATTGTACTTTTGATCTTTCAATAAACTGATATATACTTTAACAACTACACTGCTAAAAGTTTTATTGGATTGATGGTATTAAATAATTAAATGATGGATTAGGTTTTTTCCAAAACAAAATTCAGTAAGATATTGGTTTTACGGACTTGTTTTCCAGAGCAAATTGGTCAACAATTTGGAAAGAGTCAATGATGCAGTCGTGACTAATAAATCTGCAAGCTGAAAAGCCAGACGGGGTTGTATTTTGTCATCTTGAAATGTAACTGCTTCTTCATCAAGAAATCTCAATTATTTTCTAAGTACTTGAACTGATTGAGACTCATTCATATTATGAGTGTGTAATAAGTTTGGTTATATTTAGTAATTTACATGTTGTATCTAAAAAAATGCCTCTATACCATCTAGACTTTTGGATCAAACAACATCATGGACTATCTATATCAGCACATAAAATCAACTATCACAAATTATTGTGCTTTTTTAGGCATAAGTATCAGCTGTACATATTATTGGTAATAAAAAAGAACTAACTGTAACAGACACATTCTAGAATCCATAACTGACATATTTACAACTAGAAAATTATTCAAAAAATAAATAAAATTGATTAAAAGTGATTTTTTTAATTGATTGTGTATTTAGAATGCAGTTTCCCTTTGTTTTGTGGAAATCGTTCCAGGACACACATTTATACCAAAACAGAGGCTACTCAGTGTCCTTAAATGAAATGGATAGTTCATATACTTATTTGTATATAAACCACACATATTCTATACATTTCAACTCTTTAGACCATGTGTAATACTGAATACAAATAAATGCTATGTAAATAGCTGTTATATTGTATCTTTTCAGGGATAATAATAACAAATTCTGTGTATGTTGAATACAGAGAAAATTTTTAAATCTGCAGTATGTGTTGGTTGACTCCAAGATGCAAAACTCACAGTTATAAAGGACTATCAAGATATGAAAAGTCTAATTTTCAAATCATTGATTTGTATCAAACACTTTTAAATTTTATAGTTTAGACCAATTATTGGAGGTGTTGAGTAAGACTCTCACATGTCAAATTTTCTCATATGTCTAGATAAAGGGCTTAAATAACCTCTTATTAGTGAGAACACTAATCTTTGAAGAAGAAATTTCCTTTTATCTCCTCTGCCTGTGTTTATGCTTCACATATACAAGCTAAGCACAGAGAAAAAACTACTCAAGATAGGCTTCTGTTATAGAGAACATTAGTAAATTCTGTGGTTTTAAAAGTAATGAAGAAATTTTCAGATGGATTGCAAGTTGGATCTGTTACTATACACCAAAAAATACCTCACAACTTTCTATTCATTCATGAAGCAAAAATAAAAGACATTTTTAAAGAAAACAGCCACTGAAATCACAGAGTGAAATATTTTACACTTTGGCTCAGAAATGTTACTATCTCCCTATTAATAAGTTTTTAGAAATTAATTTTTAATTTACTGATTTGATAACAACACAGAACAGACTACCTTTTTATGATAAACTTTTTGTTGATCACACAATTCAGAAGCTTTAAAAGCAGAGGAAGCAATGACTTTATGACCCAGGAGTTATACAAATAGGGAACCCTGTTAATCTCTGTATTTTTTCAACTTTATAAAAAGTTACAATTGCAAAGACAAAATAATAAAATAAGATATGCAGAGACAGCAAGTAACTCTTTGGTGGAAGGATAATAGCGCTGGTCAGAGATTTTTGCATTCACTTGGTCCTTTTACAAAGTAGGCATCAACGAATAGTTCTATTTTATTTTAAACCAACTTGGGCTTCCCTCATCTCTGAAATGCATGTGTGTATTTTGCTACATGTGAAAATTCCATAAGCTTTCTAAAAAGAAGGCTTAAGAATGCTCAGTCAATAAGATAATTTGAAAATCTTAAAATATAACCAATATACATTATAACACAAACTACATTACATTGATTATTGATGACAAGCCAGTGGTCAATACAACTCAACGTATTCAAGCAACTGCTAAAGTCTAGTTCAATATATATTCTTATTTAAAACTCAAATAATCATAAATATATTAAAAATAGTGCCATGTTATTCTCATGAATAGCATCATTCACAGGACTGAGAGATGGGGTGGGGATGGGGATGTGGGGAGTTAGGATGTATCATGTATGGAACAACTTCCCACAATGAAGGTATACATTATATACATATTGCAAACATGCACTCAGAAAATGATTTAAAATGAGTATGTTTCCAAGCTGAGGACAAAGCATGAAAACCCAAGAAAAATTTTCTAACAAAGAAGAGCTATCTTGATCCTTTGTGTGGTATAGTTTCTGTTATACTTATGACACAGCATAATTCTATAAATTGAAAAAAGAGGTGCCCTACAATGATGAAAGAGATATAAATATTCTACTTTTCTCTCCAGAGTTGCCTACACACAGAGTAAATTGAGATAGTTTTATTTTCCCTGCAATCACACACTTTAAGAATGGGATTGTTTAATAGCTCCCTGCTGCTTTTATCGGAAAGGCAGTTAGAAATCATACAAGCTCGACTTTATATTTCATCTCCCAAAGCACACTTAATAACGTAATCTAAAATAAGACCACACAGAGAGACATAATTCTGCTTCTAATAACAACAAAAAATTGTCATTTTCAGAGGGGCTTATTTTAGAACATATGAAGTGAAATTGTTCACATATGAACCGAAGCTGTATATATGTAAATTTTCTATCTCTGTCAAAGAACAAAACTCAATTTGTCATCAAAAAAATGCAAATACTTGAAAAGAAATGAGACATTTTCTTTGCAGTCAAGAGAAATTACTGAGGAAGTATGTTATTGTGACTGTCCTACTAATTTAAATGAATCCAATAATCACAAATTCTCTGTTCTGTCTAAATGGAATGAGTGCTTGATTAAAGTAACAAAGGATACAAATGGTCAAAAGAAAAGAACATTAAACCAAAAAGTGCATTGTTGAAAACACAACAGCTTGGTTCATTTGTCTAGAATAGTATTTTAGTTAAAAGAGAGTTCACAGCCTTCAAGAAATTATGCATAAAGTTACATAATTGAATAGCTTTTATAATGTATTTGGTATGTATTTTGTCTCAATTTTGAGCCACAATAGTAGAACCGGATGAAATCTCAGGGATCTCTGTCATATGTAGATGTGGGAACTGAGATTCTGATAAGTCACTGAGTAACCACAGGCATTTGGCAGTGGAGGCTTTTACAAAAAGTTTGTACGTTTGCTATTATCCTGGAATACAGTACCTAAGCAACTTATCTTCCAAGGAAACATACGTGGTAAATAAGTCAGTGCCTTTAACTATAAAACTGCATTAAAACCAAATAACTAATGGATTATTAAGGCAGGTAATTGTTTCTGAACAAGGGCACAAAGGTCCTCATGTCAGGCCACCATAGGAGTGATATATTATTTACTATAAAAGACTTTGGTCAGGATGCTGAGGCAGGAGGATTGCAAGTTCCAGTGCAGCCAGGGCATTGAGTGACTTAACAGACACTGTTTCAAAAATAAAAATAATAGAAAGCAAAGAAATACAGAAAAGAGTGGAGGACAAAGATCAGTGTGAACATCGTATGTTCAATCTCCACTACAAATAACTACATAACTAACTAAACAATAAATAAATACCTTGTCAGTCAGAAACAACCACAGCAGAAAGTTATGAAAAAATTTCTTTAGCTTTGCTTAATAACAATTTATAGAAGCTATTTTGTCAAAAGTAATTTCATGCCAAGAATTATGCTTCTTATTAAGAATAGCAAGATGAATACCATGGTTTGCTTTTAAATCTTTCAAAGGCTTTTGTGAGAGACAGTGATGTATAAAAATACATTAAGGGCCATGAGGAAAGTACTGTAATTAAAGTGTGTAGGATTTGTTTTGGCAGCATTTTATTACACATCACATCAAGGGAAATTTCACAGGATAAATTCATCTTTTAGCAACATCTTGAAAAGAAGGTAGGGTTATAGAGGTGACATGAAGCTGGTGGTGAGGTGAGGGGGAAGTGTGAAGATGCAAAAGGCAAGACGAATCTAGAGAAGAAAGCGCTAACTAGTGGCAGGAAAGACTGACACCGGTGAGTCATGACGAGTGTGGAACTGCAGCTCAGGGCCGGGTAGGTTATGGAAGATGAGCGGCTGCACCGCGGATTCCTTTACTGTATTCGCGAAAGCAGGGCATGTTCCAGTCCCACCCAGTCCTCGCGGTAGAGCAGGAAGCAGGAGCAGCCCATCCTCACACCTGCCCTGTGGCGTTGGGAAATGCTGAGGGAAACTGAAGCATTCTCCGCTGCAGAGACCCTTGAGCCCTCTACGCTTCAGAACGCTGACTCTGGCAGTTCCCTCCAGTATCAATGGGCCAAGGGCTTCTACACAGAGGGTCTTTAATAACCATCCTCTCAAACCCTCAGCTTTCTTTCTAAAAAAACATAGTTCACTAGTATAGAGAGAGTTTGATCAGGCCAGGGGTCCTGGAGTTATGAGAGTTTCTTAAGTGGCAAAAAAGAAGCTGAAGATTGGACAAGAAATAACAAAAGGCCACTATCTCTAATAGTTAAGAAATGCAGCAGTGATTTCTGGATTCTCTGTCGGTGTCACTAGCTCCTTCCCAAACACTTACTGTCTGACACTGCCTGGAGGGGAGGATTTTATCTTCCTGTTTACTCCCATGCCTTCCCAGGATGGGACTCATCTTTCAAGCTACTGTTTCCAAAGTTCCACTTGCCTACAATGATATGCCTTTTTCTTCTACTTTTAATTCTCTGCTCTTTCTTTAGAAAGCAAAATACAGCTGTTCTACCTTTCCATTTAACTTTTGCTAATGTCTTTAATACTTTTCTGAAGCCATCATTTACTTTTAGCAACATCTTGAAAAGAAGGTAGGGTTATAGAGGTGAAATGAAGCTGGTGGTGAGGTGAGGCGGAAGTGTGAAATGATTTCATGTTTCTCTCACTAATTAGCATTTTGTAATCCTCGAAGGTAATATGTTAAGTCCAATACGATAAATGTTTGGCAATATTTGTGGAAATCCAGAGTATGAGATATAAATACAAGTGAACAGTCTTTGTTTTTTGCAACTGCTAAGCAAGTGCTCACTTTAATTCTGTATTTCTTTACATGAAGACTTTCTGGAGTAAAACACGAGAATGTACATTTTAACAGCAGGATGTCAATATTAAGAAGCAAATGACATATATGAAGTAGCCTATGATATGGAATTTAGGGATTATGCAGTTTAATACTGGAGACTATCTGTGTAGTTTGTCAGAGCTCTTATTGAAAATTAATTCACATTAAATGGGAAAATTTTTTAAATACAAGCAAAAGATATACGAAAACGGGCGTAGTAATACACATCTATACTCCCAGCACTCAAGAGCCTCAATAAGAGGATCTCCTGAAGTGTGTTGGAAGAGCAGCATGAACTGCTCAGTGATACCCTATTTCATACAGAAAGGAGACTCTTCTTCAGTCAAGAAAAGAACTACATAGTTCATCAGTATTGTTGATGATTTTATTTAGAAAAAATATTAAGCAGAATTTTAAAGGCATGAAATTCAAGTTATCAACTTTGTTCAAAGAAAAGCAACTCTTAGAAATAAGTATATCACTAATATAATACTTAATAAGTAACATTAAATATAGCTTAGATATTTTCATTTCCAGGTACACTTTCAAGGCAAGAGAAGATTTTAGAGCATGTGTCCAAAAAAAAAAAAAAAATGTCAACAAGGCCAGATTGTTAGAGACCTATAAGAAATGTATGAAGCAATTTTGTCTGACTTTGATCTCCAAGGCTGTATGAAAGATATTTATGTCATCATCTGAGTGGCATGGATTTTTTCTTGAAGTCTCACATTTCATATCTGTGTAATCATGCAATCTAATGAGGCTATATCAACCACAGTGTTTCCATTTATGTTTTTTATTATGCGAAAATGCTTGAAACCCACAACATAAATGAAGAGAAGTTTATTTTGCTCAGAGTTTCAGAAATTTCAGTCTGTGTTGTCTGGCTCCAAGGCGGGATCTGAGGGTGAAAAGACAAAGTAGAGTAAAACAACTCACTCGTGTCAACCAGGAAGCCTAGCACAGGGAAAGAGTGCCCACAAGAGAAGCATCCCCCAGAAGCACTCTCCAATGGCCTACCTAATCCAGCCCCGCTCACACCCTCACAACACATTGAGCTATGACAGTCATTGGAGTAGTGCACTGATAAGTATCAAGCTCCCATGATCCAGTCACTTTTCAAGAGTCTCTTAAACCACTCGAATTGACAATGAAAAATAAATGGCACATGTGTTGTTCTGATACTAATTATAACTATTTTGGAGAGTTATTAAAAGACTAAAGAGATAAGGTATTTAACCAAATCGAAGTGTTTAAGACAGCACTCAGTAGATGTCAAAGGTTTATTTTCAAACAGCGCTATTTGACCTGGGCAGACAGAGGGAAATGGCAGGCGGGCATTGTTGTACCATGATGGAGAGAATCTTCTGTGTGTGTTGCTCGAGCCTGTGTGACAACTACTTGGGAATATTTCCTTGTTTAAAACAGTCTCTCCCTAGCCAGATTCCTTCACCCTCTCTGACTAAATATAGAGTCACTAAAAATAGAACCTTACAATTGCAGTCTCATCACAGGCAATTCATCCACTCTCTTATGCAGAGCCAGACTATTTCCTGGTGACATTTCTTATATGTTCTGAATTGCTTCCATGTTTTTCCATTTGTTATTCTTCTTTGCTCTAATGGAACCTAGGGATCTAGAGTTCTGGAAATGCTGTGCCCCGTCCTGGGTGGAGCACCTTCACATTAAAACCAGCCTTCATTTTACTCCTTGATTCGATAGTCACTGGGAGAGAAATCAAAACACGCAGTGCACTCATTGCCTGCCTTTTTTTTTCTTTCTTTCAGGACTCACAGGGTACAAAGGAATCAGAAATTCCTCCTGAGTGACAGAACCTCTTCTGATACCTTCTTTAAATGGGTATCTGCTTCATTTGAGGGTTCAGTTTGTAATTCTTCCATCATCCCACTGAACTACCACCTCCAACAGGCTTTATAAGTAATAGCTATACTAGATATACTGCTCTATATTTGATTTCTGAATTCAGAACAAAGGTAAACATTTGCTATTTTACTGGCTTTCTGGAAGTCACAACACCAACTAAAAATATTCACCATAATTTTTACTAAACAAAAGTAGACAATACTTAAATGAGTTCAGTAAGTGGCGGGAGAGATTTGGCTTAAGGTCTTAGAGCAGAGATATGCTTAAAAATATCTGTGCTTTCAAGAGATTTAATACATGATCTGCAACAGAATGAGATTTGTGAATATTTATTTTTCAGTGTTACACAGCAAACATTTTTGTTGGCAAAGTAACAGATCATAAGTATTCATTGGTGGAAAGGACAGCTAACCTAGAGATTTAAAGTGATTATAAACCGAAATACAGGCACTTAGAAAAACAAAAAAGACAATAACTTCTAGATAAGCCACTTGCAGGTTGAACTAACTTTTGTACCAGTCCATAGTCCTCTAAGCCTGTACTAACCCAAAGAATCTCTTTCTACCACACTTTGAACTGCTTACAGTTGTCTTTAGGCTAGTTTGTTTTTATTTTTCATGGTTAAAACCGTTTGGAATAGTCCTACTCATCCATAGCTCTACTCTCTTGAGTGTACATGCATTCCAGACGCTTATTATGGTCAGAAGAACAGTTTGGAAGAGATTAAAAAGTGAAAGTTGCTTTTACCTTTGGAACAAATTTTAACATTTGATCATTTACCTCTGGAATAATACAGCACACTTAATTTTTCAGCTTTATTTTAAGGAAATGAAAAAGGGGTAGAAGACTGAAATTAAAATTTTCATAATATGCACTGTATTTCATGCTTAGAACATAAAACATAGTAATAGGGAATAATGTTGAATATTCCTATTTCCCAAGAATTAATGCTTATTTTTATATTTCACTTAACTCTTAAGTATTTTTAGTTGTTTGCTGTAGCCCTTCCAAAGAACTTTTTTTTGTCCTATCAACAATCACACATGTACACACACTGGCCATATCTCACAGATGTTCCTGGACTAATTGTTTATGCATCTTTTTTACTTTCTTCTTCTGTGGAATCTTTCTAGATACTTTTCATTCTTAATTTCAGAGTTCTCTGCCTCTGTTGTAATCTAAAAACCGGGGAAAATGTAAGAAAGAAACCAGGCATCGTAATCTGGGAAAAAACCCCAAAAAGATCTGAAGCAATCTAAATAAACAAGAACAATTTTTCTTTTAAATAGCAAAATACTTTTTGAGAGAAAATTATATTTCAAGGAAAGCCCATGGACATTATTAGCTTAATTGACCTTTGGAATATTTCCTCCTACTGTGAAGATTTTGTTTGCTTCCCATACAATAAAAAAATAGTCATGCTTTGCTTAACACAGACTGATTGAGGACCATTTTGTTTCCACAAATAGACACATTTTCCTCACTGGTATCATTTCATGGAAAGGGCACATTACCAAGATAACCATATTTCACTAACAGGAGAATTTTGTGGGTTACACTAGTAATCTTTCAGTATTGTTATTATTATATAACAACTCACCACTTTCACATGGTTCAGACTTAAGATACATTTCAAGAAATGTTATCCCAGGGTTGTGGATTTAGCTCAGTGGCATAAGTTTCTGCCTGGCAAGCATGAGGTTGTGAGTTTGAATCCCAGTACCAAAAATAAAAATAAAAAAAAAATAAAAATAAAGGTATCCCTTACAGCATCAACATCTTTTTAGTTCAGTGTATAAAATCACTATGGAAAAGACAACTACATGTATTTTTAAAGCATTTCCTGATAATAAGGGAAATCCACTCAATTTGTGGTATTTTACATGGAACTCAAGCTAAGTCAAGCACAATGACCTCAGAGTTTAAATTGCTCCTTGTGGTCATGGTGCTGGGTTTCTTCATTCATTAAACTAATATGTGTGTATTCACAATATTGCGGGTGACCTATTATGTACCACAAGTGATTCTAAAATAAAGGGAGTTTATTCTGCTGTGCCAAAGCAGACACGTGGAACTTTTTAAAATCACACAATTACATTTTCTCTGAAACTATTTGTTTCTTTTTTTCATTTTAAAGAGGAAAAAAAATGAAGTTAACAGTAAAAAAAAATAGTAAAAGCAAAATGATGACAACAACAACAGCAACAGCAAACAATGGAGATACAGGATTTCAAAACAAGATGATAGGAATTTAACAATGGGTGTTATATTGCATATTGTTATATATCAATTCAAAGGAATTACTCAGACTACCAGATACAGGCGTGCAAGAATGATCAAACAATATAATTCTCTTTGAGTAGTTTCTTTCCCTTTTACTATGTCTATTGTAACTTTTGACTTTTATTTACTTTTTCAGTTTCTTATGCTAGTGAGACAATACAGTGTTTCTGCATGCAAGTCTGATTTATAACACTTATGAGTATGTCTTTAGTTGCATTCATTTAATCATGAAAGCCTCAAGTTTATCATTTTTTATGGCTGAGTAGCATTCTATTATACAAAAATATCATTTTTAAAAAAATCTATTCTTCAGTTGATAGGCATTTGGATGGTTTCCAAGATTTAGCTAGTACATAGTGTGCTGCTATAAACATGGGTGCACATATGGTGCTGTGGTATGATGTTTTCAGTTCTCCTGGGAAAATACCCAGAATGGGAACAACTGGGTAGAATGGAATCTCTATTCCTAGACTTTGAGGAATCTCTATAGTGATTTCCATAGTGGTTGTACTGGTCTACACTCTTACCAACAGTAGAGAAGTGTATCTCCTCCCCTATAATCCTGCATTTACTATTAGTTAATTTCTTGATGGTAGCCATTTTTTCTGGAGTGAGATCTAAAACTTTTATTGTACGTGCATGCAAATGACGTGAACCAACATTTTGTAAATATATGTGTTTGTTTATTTTCTAAGGTATTTCTGAGCCAAATAATTTCTATGTAACATAAAGTAGTTGCCCAGAGAGTACTTAGAAAAGTAATGAATAACTTCACTTTGTTAATAATTTAAGTACATAAACCACTGTAATTAAAAAATAGACCAAATGTTAGTCTAAAACCACAAAATTTAAAAATCTGCTAGATTTATTAGAATGTGTATTTTTTCTTTGTTATTCTTGTAGTTGACTTTTAAGAATAACATTAAAACTTAATTGTTTTCTGATTTCACTTATTTTTAAGTAATTTCATATTTTGACATTTTTAGAGCATATAATACCACCAGAAATCGTGTTACTGATTAAACTGAGGCAGTTAAGGGGAAAGGCTTGGGTTATCTTTTTCACCTCACAATTTCTCAACATCTAGGTAAGGTTCAGGCATCAATTCAGGCTGTACATATATGCTCACTGACCTATCCTAAATCTCATTCTCCATGTGCTTAGTTGCTGTTTTTAAAATTCTCAAGCTTTTCCAGTTCATCTGTTGTGTGAACTGCAACTGCTTACAAGATTTTTCAGCAGCTCTCCCCACGTTTGTATGCATCTTTCAATGTTCACTAATCATATCTGGAAATCACATCATCGTTCATTAAGTTTTTCTCAATGTTGCATTAAAAATCATAAATCTTTTTCTTTCTAATTTAAATAAATTATTATTATTTATTGTGATATTTTGGTTTTCTAACTAGAACATGATCCCTTAATATAGTTACTATTTTATTTTATTATTAGCAAGAAAACTAATAACAATATGACTTCCTCTGTCATGTTTGCTGTTGCCACCCCATACTTGGTCAATAAGAAATCTTCATAATTGATCCATCAGTTGTTGTTCTATCTTATCATAGTGCTTTCTAGTTTGAATCACTGCTAAGTAAGTATTTTTTATGGTTGATACATTGTCAATTCAAGAAGTTTAGACATTCAACTGAGAGACTCAGCAAGGAAACAGGATCCTTACTTTGCAAATATTCACAGCCTGTGCAAGAGGATGGCACAGAGGTGGTGTGAGTAGTACACCCAGCCTGGGGGTGGGGGAGGGTAGCCTGCTTACACTATAAGGGAGGAAAAGAGGCTTGCCATTCTCCCCTTTACCCTGGTTGCTTTTGCTGGCTGCTGCCTTGAAGTGTTGCCCTGGCACAATACCACCCTGCCTTGGAACCAGCTGATTATGGAGTGAAACCTCCATCAACAGTGAGATAAATAAACCTTTCCTTCCTTCATTTTGTATTTTGTCTCAGCATTACGAGAAAAGTAACCAAGGCAAAATTCAGTAGCAAACAAGTGAGATCATTGCTGTAACTATACCTGAACATGTGGTTCAAAAGCCTTTGGGAATGGCTTGTGGGAAGAGTTTTGGAAGGTTCTGAGATGTTGCTTGAAAGAGTAACACTAGAATGGCAGACAGTTCTGTAATGAGATTCTGTCAGAACTCGGAAGACCAGAAGACTGTTAGAAATCCCTCCAGTAAAGACCAGGCTTACAAGGTTTCTGCTGGGAAGAAGGACTACATTAGTTTGTGGACTCCAGATAATGTGAGTTGCAGCTTGGCAAAAAGTTTGTATGCATTTTGCTTATGACCAGAGACTTTGCCTGAGACTAAGAGTAAGGACAATGGACTAATTAATCTGGTAGAAGAAATTTCAAGACGTCAAATGTTGAGGTTGTGCCATGGCTATTGTTGGTAGCTTTAAACCATATTTATGTTGTGAATCAAGATCAGAGCCCCGTAGGATGATTTAAAACATTTTGAGTTTGGCCAGAAAGGAAGCTCAATTAAACTATGAACTGCAAAGACAGAGCTGAGGAAATCTCTATTGTTGAGAAGGAACCAAAGAATAGAAAAGATGCTGGAAGGCATCACAAAAAGCTGAAAGTCTTGAACCTTTGCAACCGCCAAACTGCAAAAGTGAAATCCTTTGCTTTGAGATGAAAACCACAGAGCCTATGTTGCAAAAAGACAATGGCCTCGCCATGCTCCAAAATGGCAGCAGCATAAAAAACTTGTTCCTCGGAGTCAGATTTAGAGTACCCTGTGATTCAGGCCCTCAATCCCTGAAGCCAAGAAAGAAGAAAGCCTGGCTACCATCCAACTGGCAACAGACCTCGGCATCATCCATATGGTGCTGATTTTAGGTGTATACAGGACATAAGAGTTCTGAGGTTAAAAAGGCTTTCACCCTAACTACAGAAGGTCTGTGATGCAAAGCAGTGTGCCCCTGAGAGGGTAAAGTGTGAGGCTGTGAGTGTGAAATCAAAGGTGCAGTGGAGACTCCAGAAGTCTGGAAAAGTCAGGAATGTGGATCATCTGAGGAAAGCTCAAGGAAAAACAAAACAGGCCTAAGAGAGAAGCTGTGGTAGCTACAACCATCAGAAGTGCCAGTGGGGGTGGAGTCACACAAGCCCTTTGGAGCTCACAATTTGCCACAGATTGCTTCCGATTCTGGACATGGAACTCCAAGATTTAATGTTTGCCTTGCTGGGTTTTGGATTTTCTTTTGTCCCAATCCTTTGTGGTCCCTGTTTATAACTTTTGAAATGAAAATATTTGTCTTATGCTATTTTATGTTGAAAGTGTTTAACTTTGCATTCATTTGTACAGGGGTCTACAGCTAGAGTTTGCCTTACATCTCGGAGAGGCTTGGAACTTGGACTTTACAGCAGTTCTTAAATTGTTAGAACAGTGTCAATTCTTACAGATGGACTAAATGCATTTTGCATAAAGGTATATGTATGAGTCTTTGGGGGAAGAATGTTTCAATTAATATATAATATATATAATATAATATAATTAATATAATATAATATTGCTAGATCTAATGCTGGTTCTTTAAGATTCTTATACATGTTACAATGTTAAAGTTGTGAAATGATAAGAATAAACATGTCTTGTATCTGGAAACAGGTTTCAAAGAAATGTGCCTCGTTGCCCAGTTGACAAAGGGTGGGTTGTTATAGTTGTCAGGTTTCAATTTGAGAAGTTTTGAAACTTAACTAAGAGATTCAGCAAGGAGCCAGGATCTTACTTTGTAAATATCCTCAGATTATTCCAGAGGAGGGCACAGAGGGTGTGTGAGTGCTACACTTGCCCTGGGCTGGGAATGGCCTGCTTACAATATAAAGGAGGTGTCTTAGTTACTTTTTACTCATTGCTGAGACAAAATACCTGATGCCCAAAGTTTGGAAAGGAAAGGTTTATTTCTTACAGTTTTTGGAGGTTTCAGTCCATACTCAGTTGGCTCCAAGGCAGGGTGGCATGGTGGGGCCGCAGTTCATGGCGGCTGCAAACAGCAAGTGGAAACCGGCAAGAGAGCAAGACACACCTTCTTCCTGCCATTACATCACATCCTGGTTCCATCTCCTAGGAGGGTGTAGCACTGACACCATCAATCCAAGCACTAGACAATGAACTAGTCACAAATGTACAATGCAAATACATGAGGCCTGGGGGCCACTGACATAAACCACGACAGAAGGAGAAGAGGCTTATTCTCTCCCCTTTTGCTCTGGATGCTTCTGCTGGCTGCTACCTTGAAGTATTATCCTCGTATGGTGCTACCCTGTCTTGGAGCCAGTTGTTTATGGAATGGAACCTCCACAAACAGTGAGCTACATAAGCTTTTTCTTCCTTCATTTTGGGTGTCAGGTATTTTGTCCCAGCAATGAGAATAGAAGTAACAAAGTCAATATTTAATAACGTTTGATTCTATTTCAAAGCAATATAGCATAAAGCCTGTGTAACAGAAAGAGCAGTAAGTTAAAAAATCAGTAGAACTGTGTAATTTTAGTTATTTGGGACAAGTTGGAATGGAGGAAGCATACTTATGTTCCTCAGAATGATGTACATAGGATGATATGACCAGGACTAATGCTATAGTTTTGCCCTGAAGTATTTAGATTTATTGTCATTGTGTTTATTCTCCTCTATTTTAGATCATTAAAAAAAATCTCTAAAGTTTTCCATGCAGTGTAAGTTTCTTTCCTCATCACACACTGCTATCAAATAAGGTGAAGACAGAGATTCTGTAGATTCTAACTTTCTTGGAATTTTTAAAAATAAAATTGTAAGGCTGAGTTTCATGTATTTATACATGCTAGAAAATTTTTAAAATGATAAGTTGCCTAGTTTTGTTCTGTTTAAGAACTTTTAGAATTTTACTTTTTAAATGTTAAATATTGGACAGTTTTATATTGTTTCTTTTGTTTCTAAAATTACATTCATATAAAAGAGCTGATGATTATTTTTAATAAGAATAGCTTCAAAGGGAATATTAAACACAGATAATGGAAGTCTTGGCATAATTGACTCCAACAGGAAAAGCCTGTTATGTGCCAAAAAGTAAGTCTTCCTGTTGAATGAATTCTTTATATAACAACTTCATATTTACATCTGGAAAAATATTAATAGTAAATTACCCTTAACCAAGTCTAAAATGGAAAAAACAACCCGAAAGAGGAAAAGCACCATATGTCTTCCATGATTCAGGTGCAATAATGACATTAGGAGAGTGATTAAGTGTAACCACAGAGCGTCCAGGTGTAATACGGCATATGCTACATTTCCGGTCTCACTGTGCATCTTAATGCTCTTGTCAGCTAAAACCACTAATAAACTTTTATTGCCACTGGCATAGGTGGAAATATGGATTTGTTGTTTAAGTAAATTCTTGGTATAATAAGTCCTTTGTTACCTATATCACTACTCACTCATAATAAAATTATGACTATATATGAATATATATTCATTAATTTTAAAAACCTTTAATCACAGTACTTATTACTTACTGAAATTTCTAAGTATTCCTCACTATTCTAATTACATTAAAATTATAAACATATTCTTCCATAGATTCATCTAATAAGTGGAAGAATTGGGATTTAAATTGAGATATTCTTAATTATAAATGGTATGCAATTTCTATTTTACTGTCCCTATTTTAAATATTACAGATTTTTTTTATAAATTTTGGCATCTACAAAAATAAACATTGATTTGTTAATTCTCTATTTTTAGTAGTCCAGGCAAGAACTAAATTTGCATAAGACAATCTTGATCTTGCATAAGACAATCCTGTTTAATGGCTCTATTTGTTCTTACCTGTTCTTTGATGCTTCGCCCCTCAAGCAAGGGAATTCAATTTCTCCATATTGTATATAGGTGGGATTTCGTGATTTACTTTTATTAAATAGAAATGACAGGACTAATAAACTGATGTTTTAAAGATTAGGTTGTAAGGAGCCCGTGGCACTTTTCTTTTTCTCTTTGGGTCACTAACTCTGAGGGAAACCATGCTATATGCAGCTGATCCAGAGGTGAAGGAAGGTGCTGAGGAACAGACGCCTCTTGCCAGTAGCCACGGAATTGAACTCGGAGGCAGAACACCATCAGTGTAGTACATTGGAAAGTGAGGTTTTAAGTTGCCAATCCACAGGGTGTGTCCTTTTTATGAGAACATTAAACAATTATATATATATAAATATATGAATGTGGTTATAATAAATTGGGGTAATTACATTTATAAATATGTTTAGTGTGTCAGGTTACTCCAGAGAATCCACGCAAGGCACAGGGCATGGTTTATGTTATCATATGCATTGTAAACATCAATACTGAATTTCTTAAAGATGATCTTTCAATTCTATTAAACAATATCATGTGTTGATTTGTTACAGATACAAATTGTTTCATTTTATTTAATATCATTTTTTATGTCGGAAGATACAAGTAGAGATTTGAACTTTTGATTTATATATGTTTGACTAAAGAACTTTGCATTATTGCATTTAAAAACGTTACCTCCACTCTTCTGCAAAATTGCACAGTTCACAAGTAGTCTAGCTCAATTTTCCCTGACTCCTCACCTTTGACTGGATCTAGCATGTGTTCTAACCATGGGACAATCAATAACTTTTCAATGTATGGTACTTACGTTTCTAAGACTTCTAATGTACTGCAAAGTAATTAACATTTCAGTTTGTCCCTAATTATTTTAAGACCCTTTGTGAAGTCACATCTACTATCTCTAGACAAGTATTTATGTTTTTCCTTTATTTCCATAATGCTTGGCATGACATTTTTAGTGTTGTTAAAGTATTTGCCTTCTGTGACGTAAAGTAAATTTTCAACTGGAAGGACATATTGTTAGTTGTATTTTGTACTCTAAGACATGGGATTTGGCTCATTATAAATTAGTAATTCTGTTGTAAACTTTATTGCTGGTTATATTTACTAAAATTTATCAGCTGCTCTAATTAAAAACTCATATAGAATCTATTACAAAGTTTAGTTCAAACAAATACATTCTGAAAAAAGCAGAGCCTATTGGCTTGTACAAAATTACCTTCCCTATTGCCATCTTTGCTTCTTGTTCAACTACCTTCAATTCTTTGACCTTATTCTTATGGTTATGACAATAGTATAAAAAATCACACAGTAAGTCAAATATAGGATTGCAACAGTATGAATGTTTATATCCTCCAACATTCATATATCAAAATTTACCACCCATAATAATGGTATAACAAAGTAGAACCCATAAAATGTAATGCAGTCATGAAAACCCTGCCTGCATGCATGGAATTAGGACTCTTAGAAGACTGAGGAGAAGCCTATTTTCTTCTTTACTGGGTGAAGAAACATAGCAGGGGTCATCTGTGAGAAATGGGCCCACACTAGATATCAAACCTGCTGAAGCCTTCACCTTGGATGTCTTAACTTCTAGAGTTGTGGGTAGAAAATCATGTTATTTGCAAATTGCCTAAAATAAAGTATTCTGTTCAGCAGCACAAATGAACTAAGATGAAAATGTTAGTTGAATTCATCTGACATTTGAGGAAAAATAAATTTTCTTGGTTATGCTTTCACAAAGTAATTATATTACATTTGGTCTCTTTTTATCCCTTTATTAAACCCTAAAAATACAAATACTATCTTTTCAAAACATATGTTTTTTTTCTACCAATTTGCACTATAAAGACTTAGGTTACCTAGTGAGATGTTTTGCCTTATTCAAAAGTAGAATAATTTATCATTCACGTAGTAAAAGAATAAAATAAAAGATAGACAATAGGGAAGGAGAGATAAGTCTTTTGCAAATGGGAAGGGGAGCAAGGCATGGAATGAGAGAGGAGAGGCAGGGAAGGGGATAAAAATTAATTAAGATGGGCTATGTATGCGTACCAACTCTCCATGAGGAATGTCATCATATGTACCCCCAAAATGTACTGAAAAAAAATGAAAACTGAAAAAAGTAGAATCATTTTGTCATAAATTTTAATGTTTAGATTTTCTTCCAAAGCTCTTCATTAAATTTTGAAATTGTATATCAACCTGCTTATTCAAAACTGTCTTTTGACTTCTACTCCATATAACTTAAAATGCATGGGTAAACAGCCCATACAAGGAATGTTTAAAATTTTAGAAAGATTATTACAATAAAACATACATTGTCATTAATCCACTGGAAAATATCCCTGTGGCTTAGGGCATGTGTACTATTACATGATTCTTTTCACTTTATGAAGTCATCTTTCTTGAGTGTCTTTAGGAGCACTGTGGTGGTCATTTCATCTCCCGAGGCTACTCAGCATATTTGACATCCGTGGTCATTTTTTCCTTTGGAGACTAATGAGAAGTCACAAGATACCAAAGCCAAAAAATAAGGTAGATGAGGACACACCGGAATGCTTTTACAACCTGTTTTCTGTTGGATTGCACTGAGCGGCAGCATTCACTGTATTTTCAATTATAAGTTGTAAAGAGATGACATGGACTTCAGAAACTAGCAAAAATAACAGGAGACCTGTGATTGAAAGGCTGTAGTAGTATTTTGAAGGAAATTAATGGCAATGTGTCTTTTACTGTAATAAAGTTTTTAAAAGTTAAACATGCACTGTATTTTTCAATTGTACCACAAATCTGAAAATGTATCTTGATTTCAACTTAAAACTTTCCCTTCATATTCTGTATCACCTAAAGAAATATAGTCATATATTTGCTTAGATAAAATATCCTATAATGTACCCTATAATGCTGTTTTCTTATTACCTAAGTTAAGTTCAGCCACAAAAAATTTCAGCTTTACTTTCAAAAGACTTTCCACATTTAATGGCTCCCACTACTCCTTTGTGGTCCAAACAACCAAGGTGTGTAGCAATTGATTCATCTCTCTCTTTTTTTTTTTTTTTTGATCTTTGCTACCCTGTCTGTTTTAGGTTTCAGACACAATCAGAATTTTCAATGAGTATTTCAAATCATAGGAATGGCATCTCATTCCATTGAGACACAGAACCAAATATTTTAAATTTAGCTCTCCATGAAATCTCATTTTCCATGGTATTTTCCCTTTGCCTGAAACTCATCAAACACTGAGCGTTTTTCTCTCTTTGCTGCAACCCACAAAGTCTGCAGAGCTTTTCATGTTCTACCACGTCTTCCTTTACAGAACGCCTCTTCCCACACAGCCCTGCATCTCAGACCTTCCTTTCCTGCTAATCTTTGCTATGAATGTTCTTATCATTGAGGACTCTGGAAAGAAAGCACTCAGTTCTGCCTTCCACACCTACCTGTAAACCCTATACTTATTAAGTAATATGATTTATTTATCTTGTAGAACTAATAACTCTTTTAAAGTGCTATATATTTCTTTGTTTATTTTTCCTTGTTTACATACAAAGCCTGGAGAATGTACACTTTATCCTTATTTATCATTGATGCCTCAAAGTCTAAACTATATATGCATGAATTACTATCATTTGAATTAATAATCTGAAACATCTTTAAAATTCAGAATGAACTAGAATTCTTTATGATTTCTTATTGTTTATACAGTTCTGCATTTTCTAAGTGCATATTCAGTTATTTATTCATTTCCATTTGATAGTCACTTATTTTGATTTCTCACTTTAATTGGATATTTTCTACTTTTACTTAATCTTTTGATACGGAAACATACCCTGTATCAGCCTCCACACATCCAATTATTGGTTTTAAGAAATAACCCTTTTAATTCCTTAACTTCATAACTTGGTATTTACTTCCATATTTCCAAATATCTTTGTTGCACTAACATTTTTGTTTAATTGTTCATTTTCAAAGTTATTGTGAAAAATTATGTCACAGTTAAATACACACATGTACACCTTTATGTGCAGAGGCCCTCTCTGTAGTTGATTCTTTAGATTTATGATAGTGAGGAAGCAGAACTTTTTTATGGTTTTCTTTTAGATAGAAAGTATCTTGGATGGATATATATACATATATATATATATATAATATGTATATATTGGATATATATATATATAATATGTATATATTGGATATATATCATATGTATATATAATATATATAATATAAAATATGCATATATGTAATATATCCTATAAATTCCATATTATATATTCTATGTATATATATATATCTCCTATAAATATATTCTATCTATATTAACATTAAAAAAATATATATATATTCTGATAAAGATGATGTGAAGCACATCCTTCAAAATCTATCCAGAGTACAAATTCAAACTTTCCAACTTAGTATTATAGAAAGCATTTCCATTTATAAAGGTATGAGGTCTACAGTCATTCTTTTTGACATCATATGAGTTTTGAAATGCACAGTCCTGGGCATAATTTAAATGGATAATAAATATCAAATTCTCCATCCATGTGTCATGCATTATCACTTTAAGAAGCATTATTTTTAAAAGTTTGAGGAAAGGTTAATATAATGATTAATATAATGATAGTCAATTAAATGACAATGTTGGTGAGTCAATTAAGTGAGATAGTCAATTAAATGAGAATAAAAAAGAGGAATTTTTGCACTTCCAATTTTATTATGCACGTGCAGGCCTTGGGTAAGGGCATGTGTTGCTATGTATCCTGTTTCATGACTCCTTGTCTTTTTAAATTTTTATTTTAAAGAAAGTAAAATGAAATGTAACAAAACAGAACAAAACAGATAATAAGAAAACAATGTAAGAGACACAAATTTCAAATGACAACCGGAGATCTTCACTATTATATTGTCTCATGTTTTCTTCCAAACAGTTGTCCATATCTTCACATACAGTGAATTCATACAAAACAAAATAGTATAAAACTATCAGAACAGGATAATGAAGGCATTTTAGTTCTTCAAGACCATACATTAAGGAAGTCAACATTAGCTGCCATAGTGTCTCTCATTCTCTTCAAAATAGTTGTCTAAACCTTCATGTATGTTGAAATTAAAAAAAAAAAAACAGACTAAAATCACTCTGAACAAAGAATAGTAGTATTGCTGGATTTCACATCATGACACTATGGAATCAGCACTGGGTACCTTAGTGTCTCTTTTTCTTCAAAGTAGTTCATTTCATCACGCATTATATAATCAGTTCTCGTAAAACTGTTTAGAAGTTCTATGCATCCATGAGTCTCTACATGTATACCTATCCTTTCTGTATTAGAGGGAAAAAGAAAACAAACCAAGAGAAAACAAAACAAATTCCTAGAAAAACACGAAATGAAACAGACATATAAAACCAAAATACAAGGTGGTCTACAATGGTTATTATGATGTTTCTTGTTAAAGGCTACAGTTAGCACTGCTTTCTTCTATTTTTCACCTTTTGGGAAGGTTGAAGAAGCTATCTGATATAAGGACTATCTGTTTTATTGGCAATGACTTCCCTAGTTAGGAATTCAACCTTGAAATTACCTTTGACCTCAGCACTTCTCAATTACTTAGTCATTTGTTTTAATTTGAAAAAGCAGCTAAGTTCCAGGTCACATTTGAGCAAGTTTAATTGTATTTTTTAAAAGGTAAATGGGATTTATTTATGTCCTTTTTTATTTCACCATAGTGTCAAACTCTATATTTGACGTAGGGTAATTGGAACAAGACAGACAGCCGTTGCCACATTCCTGCCTTAGAAATGTACTCCGTGGGCTCTGTGCCATTGGCCCTCTTGCCTGACTTAGTTATGGCTCTTGTTCACAGGCTTCTTTCTCAGTTATAACTCAAATATGCAGGCATATTTCCTTGCTGTGAAATTACAACCTTTTTTAGTGCATGAATCTCTAGATTACTTTGTAATGAATAAAATCCTGACAATTTACAAAAGAACACTCTGATAGAGAAATTGCATACCTATTCAAGAACATATCATCTCTCCATTTCAGATATCTTACTCAAGGACATGCCCTTACAGATATCTGTTAAGAATCAGGTTTTTTTTTTTTATTTTAATGACAAATCAAATAAAGGATAGATGTTTATATTAATCTTAGTTTACCTAAATATAGATTTCATAAAGTTGGAAGCAGTAGGACACTACAATAGAGAAAAAGCAACAAGAGTATATAACTTTGTGTGGTACCTTTTTGATTAAGGACCGTGGAGTTTTAAAAGAGAAGATAGATGGTTAAAAGCAAAAGAGTAGATGCACACATTTAAATTCACCAGGACTCGTTAAAAACAGTCAAGGATTTTTAACATAATGAAAATATAAATTTAATTTTTAGTAAGGAACAATAATACAAGGCAATATCATTTTAAAAATAAAACTAAATAATATAGGTGAATGATTTGGGCATAAAAATAATTTTACTGATGAAAACTGCATGAAGATGTACAAAAATATCAAGATTTTATGTGATCTAAATTTGCAGGTGTATCATAATTCCTTTTTGATGAATTCCTACTATGTAGGTAAATTTATATTGAGTTACTTATTCTCCAAAAATCAGAATATATGATTTCCACTAAAGTTAGGACTACAGAAAAGTGAGTGTAAACCTAATTGAAAGTCTACAAGTGTAGGAACACAGTGCTTCAGTTTGTAGTATAACTCCTATAATGATCGCATCGTCTTGATCTGTTTTGATAAGAACTGACCAATAATATTTACTGCCTTTACATATGTCATTGGACAGAAGTAATTGGGAAGGAAATTTGAACACATTCTTCAGAACTGGCTTGAAAAAGCACAAATCTATAAGATTCTCCTCAATCCATAAGATATGCAATAGAATCAGACCCCGTTTCTTGTCTCAGTTTTAAGGGCCATATTTTGTTTTCACAATCTAACAATAATGGAAGAGAATTCATTGATGGTAGCCTTCAATTCTAAGGAGAAATTGAGCAATACATTTATGTATAGAAAAGTATGACCCTGTTAAAGTAACAGTTATCAATAAATATTTGATGTGTTTCATGTACAAAATAATAATTAGATATCTTTGTTGCTAATGGGAGAAATATTTTAAATAACTTTATTAGGCATAAGGATTAAGCACTACATTGATCTGTTTCCATTAATTTTCAAAGAAGAATTATGAAGCATTTTCAGTTTTTTGCAATGTCATAGAGATTGATATTCCTCATGTCTTTAAAATGATAGGCAATTCTATTAAAAAAACTCAGATTACCATTATCATTCTAAATCTCAATTCAGACAACATTAATTCTGTGCTTGGATGTCTGGTGTGGTGAAACTTAATTTTGATTAAGTGACTGGTTTCAACTCGAGATACAAGATAATGACTCACCTTTAAGTGGGTTAATTATTAGACATCAGGGGAAAACTCATTGAAAGAAAGACAACTACTCATACTATTGACTCGCAGTGGTCAACTGATTACTTCTTGCCTTTCAAACTAAAATGCTTCCTCTGAAGCTTGTGTTTTTTTCAGATTTTTGTCTATTCCATCTGTTACGGTTTGTGTTTGGATGGCCCCCAAAGCCTCATGCAATCATGGAGGGAACTGAGTCTATCATTTGTAACCAGTTTGTTGTCTAGCTCTAGGATTGGCAGTGTGAACACTGTATCCAATCAAGGGCAGGCAGCCAGCAGGGAGGGGAGGAGCCATGCTTTTCCCCTTTTTTGCCCTGTTTTCTCTTGTCACTTGTGGCCACCATGAATGGCTGCTCCTTAGTCATGCCACCTTGCCTTGGAACCAGCTGAATATGGACTGAAACCTGCAAAAAAAAAACCCTGTAAGTTAAATAAATCTTCCCTTTTCTAATTTTGGACATCAGGTATTTTTGTCTTAGCAGTGAGAGCAAAATAATCAAAGCACCATCCTTGTTTTAAATATTAACACATCTGTATTTTTCAACATCAGAGTTTCTTTAGTGCTTTTTTTTTCAATTGGTACTAGGGATCGAACTCACTACCGCATGCTTATAAGGGAGGTGCTTATGCCACTGAGCTAAATCCCCAGCCCTAACTCATCTGTATTTCTAAATCATCTGTTCTGTACTCTTTGTTCTCATATATACACATATCCTTGATTGTAGTCTTTGTCACCATCATACTGAACAGACCACATCACTCAACTGATGTACATACTTCCAGTTTGACTCTACTTTTCTTTTGCATGTTTTCTCATTTCCTGGCATATCTGAGTATCAGTGCCAGAATTGTACTAACAGATTGTCCTGACATTTGGATTTAACCAGATGGCTATATATGTAAACGTCTAGAGGTGAAGTTTTATACTCTTTGTTATGACTGATGTTGATAATTATAACTGCAGATGTGTTGTTCATTTAGTTTAAAAACATAAATGTACCAGTGAAGTCTTATTCCCAAACTTACAATAATGATAAATTCTCTTTTCTCTTCCTCACTGATTTCTTTAAAAACCTGTTTTAGACTGGTAGACCTCCTACAGCTGAAAATAGGAGTCTTTAGTTAATGTGCTGTGAGTATAGGCACACTCAGCTATGTGACAGCATTTACGAGAGTCACGGTGGGCAGAGAATAAAAAATACATTTTCTAAAGCAAGAAAATAATAAAAATACACTTCTATTATTATTTTTAGGATGTGTATTTGAAAATATCATTAATTTTTAATGCCATTCTTCACCAGAAGAATTTCTTATATTATATTTGTACTGTGCTCTGAAAATAAGTGTTATTCTTCTGGTCATATCAAATGTAGCAATTTACATTCAAACAAAGTTATTTCAATTAGTAAAGATGACATTAAAGCCATTAAATTGACTTCTATTTAAAGAGGTACTCCATGATCAAAGGGTTTTAATACCTAGACTCATGATTTTATGCTTTTTTAAAAAATCAGGCATATATGACTTCGAAATTCCTTCTACTTTTCAATTCACATTCTGTATTACATAAAATTTCCTTGCCAGAATTTTCATGATTGAAATCATGAAATATATATTACAGAGGGAGTAAAATATATTAGAAGATCCAAGTTTGTTTGCTCATTCCTGCTAAATTATTTATTTCTCTGGAATTGAAGCTAAAAATAAATAAACTGAGCTCTCTCTCTCTCTCTCTCTCTCTCTCTCTCTATATATATATATATATATATATATACATATTTTTCCAGAATAGGGATGTGATATATGGCAAAGTAAGTGGAGATGTTATTTATTTTAAGGATATCAGGAAAATTAAAAGAAAGCTGAAGAAAAGTAAAGAGCAGACAAAAAAAAAATACTAGTGACACTACTGGGCTGCCAGTAAAGACATTCCATTAACACTATACATGGGACATGGCACCAGCAGAGCAGATTGCATGACCTTCTGAACTGCCAGTAGGTAAAGAGAAGGAGTTACAGTCCAGTGGAAAGTGGAAAATGTTTCCAACTCTGTGAGGTTAGAAGCCTAAATTCATGAAAGAACTAAATTCATGGGAAGGAAACAAAACACCTCACATTGAAATTTATTTATTGACATAGTATTTGCATATATTTGTGGGGTACCATGTCATGCTTTGCTGTAACATTTATTATCTCTCTTAAAAACTGCATTTTTAAAGCAATTTGAAACATTTATTTAATATTTGTTTAATACCAAGCAAAAGTCATTGCTTGTTAAGTGTTTTTTGTTTGAAAACAAAACATGTGGACAAAGGGCTTATCATAATTGAGGCTAAATTTTAAAATTTTCATTATCATGTAAAATTTATGCTATCAACTTTTATGTAAGAGTTTTTTCAAGCACAAAATGGAAAGGGAATGTCCATTTTAGTAGGAAGACTAAACAGCAAGTGACGTGGTCTGGAAAATAGTGCTATTCAGAAGAAGCAATTCCCTAAAGAGTGAAGAAGTGGAGAAGAAAAAAAAGGAGGTGCAGGTAAGGTGAGAGAAGGAAATGCTTAGCTGCACATGATATTCTGGAAAAAAAAATTAATATTTGCAACATATCTTATTTTCTACCCTGTGTTGGCAGCTTTAAATTCATGATAATTTACTCATTTTTGAATTCCAAAAATAAAAACATAAGAAAATATGCCTGTTAAAGTAGTAGACTTTGTGTCATCAAAGGATAATAAGCATATAAATGAAATATTTACAAGTAAACTTATCCTTAAAGTAAAAACTAGTATTCTGAACAGGTCAAATTCTATTTAATACAAAAGCTCACTTCATTATAACTGAGATGAAATGTGTAGGCATTTAGATAAGTATGTAAAACTCATACCTCAATGTTTTTTCAATAGTATTGTTTAATATTTCAAACAAGGTCCAGAGAAGGTATTTGTTTTAAGGATATTGAAACATGGAAACAAATACGCTTTCGGATCAAGTAGATTTCCACGTATATTATCCATAATGTTCCCACCTCTCCACATTAGACTTCATAAAACCATTGACTTGCTTGTCTTTTCCAATAAATTACTTAAAATATGTTTAAAAGAGCACATACTTTTAAATCCTGGAAAGCAATCTATGATGCTCTAAACAGTTTATATCTTCATATTAAATAAACTACAATCTTGCTTTGGATGTATAGTATTTATACACTCAAGAGCAGACAACAGGTTGCATAATTCGAAGACTTTTAAGCACATAGTCACCGTCAGAAAGTAGGAATGGATTATGATCAGCACAATAGACAGTCTGCCCTTCCTTCTCCCATGTACACTTTCTACTGCCTCATCTTCTATGATGGTAAAAACAATCTTGTGTTTTAACACTGGATGAATTTCGTTTGTGTGTCACCATGTGTCTGCCTTGGCATCTTTCATTTTAAGTAGACTTGTACTCTGGATTCCTGTTATTTGTGTAGCAGAAGTATTAAAATTTCATGTTAATTATTTCAGTATATAACTATATCAAATATATTTATCAGTTCTAGCTTGATTGGTATTTGTGTTTTGTATAAGAAATGTTGCAATATAAACAGTAAAATATGCTTTTGGGTATGTATAAAATGCATTTCTGGGAACATATATCAAGGAGTACAATTGTTGGACCTTAGTAGTACAATTTCTGGATGTTAGTTCATATTTAGTAGATATTGTGACAGAATTTTAAAATGAATATATAAATTTGTGTTTCAACAGCAATGTATTAGATTTACAGTGTCTCCATGTACTTGTTTACACATAAATTCTTTTCAATTTAGTCAAGTTTTTAATTCCATGGTGCCACTCTGTTAATTCTGGTTACCTGATGACTGTGAAAGATATTATTCATTCATGTGTTTATCAGCTACTTGGATATGTTGCCTTTGATGTACATCCTCTAGTTTTAAATGCTTTTTTCTATTAAGTTACATTTCTTTTCCTTTTAAGTTTCTTTTTATTAATGTATGGAAATTATTTATGTAGATATATAGAAGTAAATATATAGATAAATACTTGTAATTATATGAATGATTATATGTACATACTGTTAAATAACATTATATATATACTATATAACTTTTAATAATATCTTTGATCTGGCTTCTTTTTTATTAATACATTCTTTTGTTGTTTACAATTTGTTGTCAAATTCATAAAATTTAAAATCATTTCATTCATTTTAGAATTTCCATTGGATTTTAAAGAATAAATTGATTCTCCAATGATATCCTCTTTCTCATAACTTATTTTGTTGAACATATTAATAAATTAAAAAGGCTGTTGGAATCACTGTAAAATTCTTTCTTATACTTCAGGATTCTAGTCTCCAGAGTCATGGAAACCTTGGTAGATTTTTCACATTTATGAGAATTTGTGTTTGTATTTTGTGCATTTGTTCAAGTTTTTGCCAATATGAAACTGTTCTACAACAGGTCTAATTAATAATTACTGACACTAATGAGCCTAATTAATAATTACTTATAATTAGTAATGGTAATTCTCCAAAAACAGAATTGCCATTCTTTCATATGTCAAATAGACAATATGCATAATGTTTAGGAAATACATAAAAGTTTACTTTAGAGCACTTGCATTAACAACAGCCATAAAAGAGTAAAGGTTAGAAGGGTTATTATTAACTCTATAAAGACTAGTAATGAGTTCAAAATATCTCAAGAGATATGAAGGTAAATTCAGGGTAGACTGGGAAACAGACATGGATGATTTTAATGAGATGTTGAATTGCAGGAAACAGCACTAGACCTTTTGAAGACTGGAAGTGGACCATGGGATGGAGTGAGGTAGAAGGAGACAGGAAGGGGAAGTCAAAAAGATTTTCATGTGATACATAGGTGAACCCACTCCCAACAGTGAATGTATTCATTGCATACTTCAAACACCTACTAATAAAAGAGAGATCGACTCTGTCATTTAATAAATTATATAAATACATGAACTTGATGTAATTGTAAAAAAACTGATCATAAAAAGATCATAATAATTGAAACCTGACATTATTTCTAACAAATAAAAACAAATTTCACATATCTAAAATGTTAGATTTACTTTCCTTATTTTTGCTGCATGAAATATTTCTGCATCCCATAAAAACAGTTAGATCCCATTAATGATTAATAATGTTTCAAGACTGAATTCTCTGATTCATTGTTTATACAGAAGTGAGTAAAATACCATGAATGAATAATACAAAGTATTACACACAAGATATATAGACTCACTATGAATGAAATAATAAACATTTTGGAAAAGTTGCATAAATAGTTTTACAAAGAAATCTATATAAAAATAGAAATATTGGGTTTATAGAATGTAGCTAAACATTCTGAAAGCAATAGAATTTTATGTTTTATAATAACATTTTATGTTGGTTTGCTTGCAAAAACAACATCCTAATTTACTTATTCATCCACCTACAATTTTATCCAAGGGTTTGGTTATAGTAGACATTCAGAGATCTATGACTTAATCCATGAATCTTATTTGTAATATGGTTTGTTCCCATGTTGAGGGAACATTTGTTCTTCAAAGCTTTTTTAAAGCTTTGAAGAAAGAATTTATGGCCCAAAAATACTATTTTCAAATTGGTTCATTGATGCAGTTTTCAATTGCCAGTTATTTATTTCTGACTTTTGAGACTAATATTTTCATAATCACACATTGAGAGATTCATGTAGAAAAATGGTTTTAATATTTAGATATTTTTGGACTTTAGTACACAAGATATATAATTACACTACTAATCTGTATTAGTTCGTCAAAAAGAATGGTTTGTACTTTCATTATTTGATATTTTCCTGCCTATATCTTGTAATCTGAGCAACAAATTTGAAGATAACATTATGCAATATATTAACAATTGTTAATCTCCTATTATTTTGTTTTGATATTTTGTATTATTGTTTTTATTTATTTTTTTTCTGTTTTAAGGTAAAAACAATAATACTGGTCCCCATCCTGCTTATAATCCTGTGATGTTAATGATGGATATTGTGAAATGCCCAGGCTTTGTAAAAGAATCTACAAGTTTTCTCAAATGTACCATGAAAATACTATAATGTTAAATATATTTTGAAGAATTCATAAAACATAGTTGAAAGAATTCATGAAATTCTATGAAACTAATAGCATCTTCTTACTTTAAAATTATACATTTGTAAATAACACCTGAAACTTAATTTTAGATATTCTTAAAATATATTCATACTTTTTAGTTTTAAATTATCAGAGAAAAAGTTCTTTATTTAAAAGTGAAAAATGTTTGACTACAAGCTTATCTTTTTAAACTGGTATGTGTCAGATGTAGCATAACTTACATTTTAATTTTTTAAATAAGTTATAATATGCAAAATGAATACAGTGACATGGAAATATTGCATCTTTCTCATCAAAATACTACTTTACATTGTTTCTTAGTTCTACTGAATGCCTTTGCAGTGGGGTGTTGCTTTGCACAGATTTTCTCT
This sequence comes from Dolichotis patagonum, assembly GCA_004027295.1. Taxonomy (NCBI): domain Eukaryota; kingdom Metazoa; phylum Chordata; class Mammalia; order Rodentia; family Caviidae; genus Dolichotis; species Dolichotis patagonum. The sequence continues at coordinate 91,246 of PVJX010003796.1, forward strand.
ATTTGCTTCCCCTGGACCCTAGAATATCTTCTTGGCTGACTTTGTACTATTTTATGGGACCTCTTTTTTAGTTTCAAAAATATTTAATAAATATGTATTGATGCTCAGCAAATATATATTAAGGCCAGTTCTTTTTCCTGAGAACCAGACATTTATGTGTCTTTTCCACATTTTCACCTTGGTAGAAGAGGCAAATTAATCAATGATATTATCAGCAAGACTGTGATCTGTACTCTTGTTTATAAAAATCTTTATTCTGCATGCATGGTTGTAGGTGGATGAATAAGTAAATTAGGATGTTGTTTTTGCAAGCAAACCAACATAAAATGTTATTATAAAACATAAGTTTTATAATTAGTAAATTCTATAGGTGTATATTATATGATCAGTGTAGAAATTTGTGAAAGATCCATGACTTCACACATTTACTCACTATGAAGGCTCTTCCCTTGTGCTCCAATTTCTGCGGCACTGAAACCTGAGCACCTCCCTAATCTATCCTTACCTCATAGATATCACTATAATTGCCTTGGTCTGCATAACTACATCCTGCATCAAGACTTTAACAAAAGTATGCCAGTCACGATATATGTATCCAGTCTTGACACCCCACCCCCATATTTTTCTCTTAATAGCAAAAGTAATGGTGCTTACATGAACAATGTTTTAGCCAACATCTTGCTTAAAATCTCTACAAAAGTTTATTTTCAAAATACTGAGAAACAGTATGCACAATGTGCAAAAATATGTAAGCTATAAAGAGGTGAATAATAGCAATAAAGCAAACAGTTATGTACCTACCACCAGGGAAAGACAGAGAAAAACAAATGCAGTTTTTATGGTCCATTCATTGGATAACTCTTTTTTTTTCTTCTCACAGAATTAGCCATAATGCTGAAACTTGTACAAACTGTTCCTTAAGATTTTTCTCTTCTTCATCACCTGTACCAAATACTCAGACCAAATTAAAACATGATGTTTACTTTTTCATACTTTAGACACCATAACTAAGAAATGCATTGTTATTTATCCTCTTAAACACATTTTTTTAACTCAATATCATATTTTAGAGTCAGCGTTATGAATGCATGAAGTTGTCTTTCATTCATTTTTTTCTATTTTATTGACTATTCCACAATTATTTATCTACTGTAGATGGATACACATTCTGATTGTATTTGTATCTGGCCCCTTTTATATTTTTGGTAGCTGCTTCCAGGAAACCCTGTGAAATAGACACTTTTAAGGTTGTCTAGATTGGTGTAGTTCTGACTTTGCAGGTATTGGTAGCAGCTTTTGAACCTCACTGTGCTTTGAGATCACCTGGAAAGCTTCTAAATCTTTGAGCACCCAGGTCGTATTCCATATCAATTAAGTCAGAACTGCTAAGGTGGAGCCTGCTCTCAATACTTACTTAAAAATATTAAAGATCCTCAGTTGATTCCAGTATATGTCTCATTGAACTGAGAACTGTTTCAGCTCTAGTAGGTAATAGCAAAATTGCTTTGCAAGCAGTTGACTTCCATTAAACCATCTCCGGAATCAGTGGGTGAATGGTTCTGTTCTTTTATATCTTGACTAACACTTGATGTTTTCTAACTTAAAGAATGTGTGCTGGTGTGTAAGAAAGCATTTACATGGGGCTTTAGTTCATATTCCCTTTGATTGTTAGTGAGTTTGAATATTTTTCAATTTTGCTTCTGTAAAAGGCTTTTACATGATTTCTACCCAGATTTTTATAGATTCATTACTTTTCTTTTTTAATAAGCTATTCTTTTATGTATGTATGTGTATATATATACACATATATATACATATATACATATATATATACACATATATACATATATATGTGTATATATATATATATGTATAAAAAACCTTGAAAATCTTTTGATGGTCATACATCTTTATCTTTTTTGAGTTCTTTTTTCCTGAATCGACCTGAATCAGGGTGTTTGACTTTGTTAATTTTGTGGAATTAAATTTAATCAACTTTCTATTGATGTGAAAAAATACCATATAGAAGTAACCAAAAGAAGAAAGATGTCTTAATTACTTTTCTTTCCTTGCAGAAGCAAAATACCTAACACTCAAAATTAAGGAAGGAAAGGTTCATTTAGCTCACATTTGTGTAGGTTTAGTCCATAACCAGCTGTCTCCAAGTCAGGGTGGCATGGCACAGGGCAACAGTCAAGGCAGCAGAAGATGGCAAAAGCAGCAAGAGCGGAAGTGTGGAGAGAGCAGGCCTCTTTTCCTCCCTTATGTTATATGCTAGCTCTCTGCCCACACTGTCTCTGTGTCTCCTGTTGCACAGGATGAGAATGTTTACAAAGTAAGGACCCTGGCTCCCTGCTGAGTTGCTTAACTTCTAAACTTCTCAGGTTGACACAGTGTATCAACCATTACAAAACAGTTTTACTTTTGCTCATGGTTTCAGAAGTTTCCGGCAGTCCTCAGCTGGAGCCATTGCTGTCAGGCCTGTGTCTAGGCAGAAATATTAGGGTAGAATGTTTGGCAAAGAAGAATTCTCACCTCTCGAGGCCTGGAAATGAGACAGAAGGAAAGAACCAGAAAGAAAAAGGGTGGGGTGCAAAATAGACCACTCAAAGCCATGCCTTCAGCGATCCATTTCAATCAGTTAGGTTTCACCTTCTAATAAGAGTTCATTCAGCCAATGAAGTCATCAATCAATTAATCTGTTCGATGGCTTCCAAGTCCTCATGATCTAATCACTACCCCAAAGCTGATCAGTTAGCAACCATATTTTCAATGCAATGAACTTTCAGGGGTCTATTTTGGGTCCTAGTTATAACAGAGAGCAATAACTGTATTGTCTTTCTTCTTCTCACTGTAATGTAAATTGCATTTTTCTATTTTCTATTTACTATTTCCATACATCTTCTGAAGTAATATTTGTCTATGATTTTATGTGTTTCCTGTGTGTTGCTTTTGTTCAGATCTGCCATAATGTGAATTTTATTTTTAACTCCAGAAACTATTTTTATATTTAAAAAGAAATCATTTACTTTCCATTTGAAACAGTTTTCTTTTAAGGCAGTAAAGTCAAACAATTCAGTTTGCATTATGAGATAAATTCAGGTTCAGGAGATACAAATCTTACTTTCCTAGTTGGTAGGCAGTTCATCTTCAGTGAGTAATACACTAGCCACATGTCTGCGTGTATGAGCGCAGGTACTGATAAGAAAGTGAGAAAAATTAGTGAAATTCTTCCCAAGTATTTTTAAAAACAATACGTTACTTTATGGAGAAGCAAGCAAACATATGTCACTCCATATGTTTTATGGAGTGACAGTAATCAAAACTAAGAGAAGATGCCTGATTCTAACCTTGTCTTTGCCAATTACTGTCCGTGTAAACTTGGGAATCTGACTTTACTTCTGTGCCTCAATTTTCTCTTCTGCAGATCATGTCTTATAATAAAATCAGGCTTACAGGCTTTCTAGATGTATTAAAGGAGCTCACATTTGAAGAGCACTTACAATATGCTTGGATGTAGGAAGCAATTGCACTGCTTTGTTTAAAATAAACAGAATATTTGTTTCCTTTCTATCTCCCTCAGCTCCTTTCCTGGTCAAGCCAATAGTCCCTCTCAAATCCTAACTGAAATACAATTTCATATATATAACTTTTGTTTACAGGTCAAGTCTATAGGCAGACATCTACTATGGAGTTTTATTTTTGTGTCAGGATGACTTATTCTGTGACTTTTTTGTCTCCTAATATTTCAGAGGTTAAAAATGTTTGGACTTATGTGATGCTTTTTCTCTCTTTTATAAATTTGCTAATGGTGGCATTAATTCTAGGTGATTTTTCACCTATATTTTTTCTCAAATATTTTCCCTCACAGACAAAATAAAAATTTTCTGATCATCTTTGCACTTCTGGACTGTTTACAGTAAGTCATGCATGCAGAAGAGAAATAATTTAGGCAAGATCTTAGATATTTTCACGTAGCCTGCCTCTGTAACCCATTTTCATTTTATTTCATTTCAAATTTGGGGAAAGAATCATGAAATGTGTTAAAATTATTCATTCAGTCTTCTCTGATTAAGAAGTAGAGAAACTGCTTATTGATTTAAAGGTTTATTTCTGGCATAAAAATCCGTGCAAAATAACTGTAATGTGAACAGTGTGTAAATGTTGCACAAATGTTTGCACCTAAATTATTTATGGTTATGCATTATTAATTTTTTGTGTGATACTAGGGATTGAACCCAACACTTACCACACTGTAGACAAGCAAACTAGCTCTGAGCTATATTCTTCGATTTTTTAATATCAATATTTTTATATCAGTTTCTCTCAAGAAATGGCCAAGTCATCTAATGACATTATCAGGAGTGACTGAATCTGAATGTCAATTACAAATGTGGGCCTGGAGCAAGGATAGTCCAGAGAATAAAGAGCGACCAAGGTGAACCACGTGAAAGAGCTGTTCCAGTTCTAAGAACACCTAAGCAAACAAGCAGATGAGTGTCATGCGACATAAACTTGCCAAGTGTATAAATAAAGTGCTGCATAGTTGAGCAGTGCCTTTCCTCTCATCTGGAGAGAGGGCTCCACTTGACCTCAGCTTTCTGTATTCTGACTCTTACCTTTATTTCTCCATCCTCTCACCATCCCTCCCTCAGGAACTTCAAGAGTTATTCTGGACATGGCAATTTATAGTTATGTATTATTTTTTGTGAGATACTAGGGATTGAACCCAGTGCTTACCACATGGTAGGCAAGCACTCTGTCATTGAACTATATTCCTGCATATATATATATATATATATATATATATATATATATTTGTACCAGGGATCGAACTCACAATCTTGCACTTGCCAGGCAGGCACTTATGCTCCTTAGCTAAATTCCCTGCCCCCTGCATATATTAATATCACTAGTTGTATGTCAGTTTCTCTCGAAAAATGGCCAGATCATCTAATGACATGTAAAGATAAAATGTTTCAATTAATAAATATGGAAAAGAAAATCTTTAATTTGTAGTAATTAAAGATCACATTTAAAGTTGAATATGTACAATTTTGTTTTCATTCAAGACAGTATTCCTTTTTATCAGATAATATGTTCCCTAAATAATATGACAATGGAGTTTCTGACTCCTTTTATTTTGTTCCTATAAATCACATTTTTTAAGTTCATCCTAATATCTCTCTGTCTATATATATATATATATATCTCATCCCCAAAATAGAAATAAACCAAATGAAAAATATCCTGCCAGTTTAGACATTTGGAGAGAGAATCATGAATAAGGTATAATTATCTCCCACTGTCCCTTTATGAATTAAATTTTTTTTCAGTTCATATATAACAACTCCAAAAAAATCTACTAAGTCATAAAGGTCAGTGAAACAATGAGAGTTATTTATAATAAAAGCAAAACACTGTTTCACAAGGGAAATAATTAAAACTTTTTTGTTATATGGAAATAATTGCAGAAAAGAGCTATTTTAAAAGTGAAAAAGAGGGAAGGACTTTATTCCTCTAGGTCTTACATGTGTAGTATAACATCAAATCTTTTAAAAATATTTCACCAAAGTCCACTTTAATTTGTAGTCTAAATTTCAGTTATTTCCATGGCTTTAAAAAAAATGGGACTATATTTTCTGTATCAGATTTAAAAAAGGAGTTGGGGCCAGGGATCTGACAGAAAAGCAATTTACTTGCCTTACTGTTCACGAACTGAATGGGTTACATAGTAACCTATGTAAGTCTACTTGGGGTCCCCATCAGAAAATCTCCGGTCAGTCTGGACAAGGACTAATGCTCTGTCTGAAGATTCACTTTGCTTTTTGAATACCATTTGCCTTTAGTTTACCATTTACAAGGAAGTAATTTTCTTTAGAATCTAAAATATTAAACATCATCATTAACTTTTTGCCTTGTGAATTACAGATTTTGTTCCATTTATAGAAACATGGCTTTTATTTTAAGTGCTCCAAGAGCTAAACATAGTGACATTAATGAGGCTCCTTGTGGCCTCTTAATTTTAGAAATAAGTGATGTTCTTGTTGCCCCAAATAAGCGTCCAATGTAGTCACATAAATCTCAACCTTCTGAACACACATCTGTAAGTCCTTTCAATCAAATATGTCCTCAAACCAGTGTCCTAAGTGGGTTGCTGAGAAGACTGAGTGCATTGGATTAGCTTCCAGGAAATAAGAGACATTCTATATACTTTTCAAAATCACCATTTTGAAAACCTTTTTCTCATGAAATATAGTAATGCACATCATTTTCTATTTTGTTTGAAGATTTATGATTCAAACGATTAAGGGAAATGAATTTATGTACTATATCTAATGGTTAGATTTTTCATTTTTATGTTTTTTGAGTAAAATGTAATATTAGAGAGCTAGTTTTTAAGGTATTGTTTCTATACAATCATAATCCAGGTGTTCCTTTTCCCACTTTTTATTCTTGTGTACCTCTTTACTTTTCCGTGAACTTTCTTTCCTGATGGTCTGCAAGTTCCTTGTCTTCCCAGCCTCTCCCTGGGCTCCAGCCGCTTCTGTTCCCTGCCAACACATCTAGGGATCCACACTGATCCTATTTCCTCTCTACTCTTTACCAGTAATAGAAACCCAAGCACTTCATTGTAGCTGATTCCACTAAATCTATAGCAGAGACAATTGCATTTTAAGATATAAATATTGCTTACAAAATTATCTAAGGTAAAAAATTATAGTTGATGCAGTGCATGACTACAAGGACCTTTTTTTGATGGCTTTGGTTCAAGTCATGGAAAACATGTGTTACCTGAATAAGAGACTCCGTGCTCAAAGTTCATCTGTGAAATAGCACTTTACAAGGTACTACTGGAAGATGAGTCATTTCAGTCACATGTCTACACTCATTATTGTTATTACTATTGTGATGCTTAGTGCCTTCATCTAGGACTCAACAAGGAGGCCCAGACTTCAGACTTTGTAAAAACAACCTGTATGCTGAGGTATAGAGCATCTGCTTTGAGTTAGGGAGTTTGCTGAAAGAACTGTTCCCTGGTCCTATGATCCCTGAAGGCTACATAAATATAAATATAAATATAAATATAAATATAAATATAAATATAAATATAAATAATATCCAATATCCTGCTTATACCATGAACAAATTAGAATATTTATAATCCTTTCTATAAAAAATTAACAGTTAATGATTTTAAATCAACACAGGGAATGTCTTTTCTTCTGATGACCTTTATATTTTTGTAGTTTTTTTTGAGAGAATAGTGTTTAAGGTATAGTTTATAAACCTAAAGATTAACACATTTAAAGCAAACAAGGCAATACAGTTTTATATTTATACTCATATCGTGTATTCGCCTTGTGTATAATGCATTCACATATTTGTGTTATCATCGTCTCTATCGAGACTCAAAGCCTTTTTCATCACCCAAATCAAACTGCTAACATAATAAGCAGTCACTTCCAATTCCCTCTGGCTTTAGCATACAGCAACAACCCCTTTGTTTCTATGGATTTAGCTGTTCTGGGTATTTATTAGAGACGGATCATGCCATGCATGGCCTGTTGCATTTGGCTTCTCTTATCAAAAATTTTCAAGTCCATCCACATGGTAACAAACATCCTTCATTCTTTTTTATAAATGAATAACATTTTATTCTATGAACATACTACATTTTTGTATCTTTCTGATAGTCTAAGTTGAGGGAGAAACAACCTGAAATTTTAAACAAATTTGGAGGTTCACATAACAACTACATTGTGTGAACATCAAACTACTGTGACAACTCTCCGTGGCTCTGACTTTTGGTTGAATGATATGCAAGTAACCTATCTGAATTTCTTGTGATGCAAATAAATTTGTTTCAGCTCTAATAGGATATGCCAATAGCCATGAAATCAGTGTTTTCAATCATAGCATTGTCCTAAACATACACAGACAGCATTTTTTCTCCAATCGTCCTTAAAAGTGTAATTAGGAAAACTGAATGAAATCACTATTTCCTCTCCAACAAAAGGCCTTAGAAAACATTCTAAAGGACAATATAACTGAATGCCATCTTAGCCTCAAATCATTTCTGGAATTCTTCATATGAGTTGGTTAAAAAAGGCACATTAACGATAGATACAGTAAGTGTAATTTAGGTTGTCTGTGGTGGAGCAAGAGTTGACACAAGTTTGGGAGGATCATATGTTTCAGGCCAACCCGACCAACTTAGTGAAACCCAGTTTCAATATAAAAAATAAAAGGGAAGCAGATATATATCAGTGGTAGATTACTGTCAGATTCAACTCTAGGATAGCAAAATTAAAAGACATATAAAAGATTAAAAGTATCTATATGGTAGCATTTGCTCTGTATAAAATTAATTTTCTTATGGTTATGGAAGGCAGTGGATTCCAAGGTTTAAAATTTTGGCAGAAATATTAAAATTATACTGACATGCAAAGTATCAAGTGAGATAACTGGCAATATTAAAGTTGAAAACTGGTATTTATAAAAGTCAATGGGTCAGTATAACAACACACATGTCTATGTGATACCACTTATTACCACAGGGAAGGCTAAATCTAAATCTACCTCATTTAATACATGTAACATAAATATAAGCAAATCAATTGAATTCCCATATACTAGGCAAAAATTGTAAGGAAAATAAGAATTTAAATTTGTTATTAATATATCACAAAAATGTAAGTATCAGAATTAAATCCAGCACATAGTATTTCATTCTTTTAATCAGAAAATATTTTAAAAGTATACATAATGAAAGGAATATATCTGCTTTGTATAATTAATAAAGTATGTCTGCAGTATGTAAGACAGAGTCATACAAATATTAATTCTCTTCAAACTGATCTCTAAATGTAATTCCAATCAAACTCTCAATAAAATATTTTCTATTTTTTATTCAGGAGAGGGTGGGCAAAAATTTGACTCCAAATGTGAATGGAATTTCCAAGACCCAGAAATCACCACAATACCCTTTTAAAGAAACAACAAGATCTCAGAAAAGTATGTATTTCCATATTTCAAGTTAACAATACTTAAGACCATGTAATAATTATGAAAAAAAAGTTTTAAAACACCTGAACAGAGATCTGGGAATCAGTGTGTGTGTGTGTGTGTGTGTGTGTGTGATGGCTTATATCTATATGTCTCCCAAAAGCTCAGGCACTTACAGTTGAGGAATTTGGTAGGTGATTAGATCATGGTGCACTATTCTGGGATTAAGGCTGCATCATAACTGGTACATCATAGTTCTGGGTGTGCGCAGCAGAGACCCCACCTGAGAGGTTGGTGCCATCAATTAATGCCCTTGTAGCCTCAATGGAAAATAAAGAGAAAGCTAGAAGGTGGCTTCAATGCCTTCTGTCTACCCTGCCATGGACTGTTAATCCTCTGGCATTTCCCATTTGTCTTGCAAACAACTGACTATGGATTCAAACATCTGAGAACTTTGAGATGCAATGAACCTTTCCTTCTTTAACCTGTGAGTGTCTGTTATTTTGTTCCAGCAACAGAAAAGTAACTAAGAGAGTGTAAGCATGAATATGAATATATAATCCTAGTCTTATGACAAAGGTGGTACTCAGCAGTAGAGAAAGCGTGTTTCTTTTTGTAAATTGTACTGCTACAGCAAATTAGTTTCACAGGAAAACCAAATCTTGACCATTACCTCATATGATGTACACATTTAAATTACATTTGAATTGCAGATTTAAATATGAATCAGAAATGGTAAAGTTCATGAAAGATAATAGGAGGCAATATTTCCATAACCTTAAATAAAGAAAATTTCAGTCAACATCAGCATAAACATAACAAAGAGTGATAACTTTTATAATATCAAAATATAACTTTTCTTTGTCATAAATTATCACTTAGAACAGATGGCAGGAAGCATTAGTAATTACTAATATATAATTTATAAAAAGAAAACCTCAGAAACCTCCTATATATGAACAAGAATGTGGTAGGAGGACTTGACATCATAGATAAATCTATATGCAATTTCATTTAGTAAACTAGAAAATCAAGATAAACCACAATGATGCAGCAGCACCAAAGCACCAGAATGACTAAGTGAAATGTCTGATGATAATGACAGTTCATGCAGATTCAGAGCACAGCTAATTGTCTTTCCCTTAGTGGAACGATTTGAACATACTTATGACATCTCAGTTTGCTTACTTGGTGCATAAACAAAAGACATGTACAATTGTGAGCTAAAGGACCTTTAAATGTACACTCGTGGCACCATTATTGCCACAAGTCGAAAATTAAGAGCAAACCAAATGACATCAAACATAGGATACATAAATTTTGTTACAATCATATAGTGGCATACTATACAGTAAAATAAAAGTTATATCTATGTACAACACTGAACAAATCTCATAAAGGTGTTAAACAGAAGAGTTACTGAACATATTGCATGATTTCATTCATTTTAATCTAAAGTTTGAAACACATAAAACTATACTGATAAAAATAGTGAACATAAAATTTTAGGAAAATTTAGGAAATTGATCCCTATGAAACTTAGGAAAATAATTGCAGGTAGGGTTAGACTGAGATCTTCTGGAGGTAAAATTGTATTATCCTTCCTGACTTGGGTAATATGATCATGGTGTTCTCTGATTATTGTTTTGTTAAACTATAGTTGTCTTTCTATTTGTGATATTTCCCAAGTTAAAATTCCTGATGTTTATAAAAGCATCTCTTAGTGGCAAAAGGTGCAATAAATGTACATGCATAAAACATGAAAAATTTGGTTGAAATATTTTATTGGTAAAAATAAATATGAAATGACATATCAATATTAAGACGTCCAAACTTAATATTTAAAAATAGGAAAGATAATTTAATATTCTTTACTAAATTCTGATGACCTTTAAAATGGATATAAAAATTCAAATTGTAAAGATCTGCAATTAAACAGAATCATATTTTGAGAGTCATTATTCATGCTTACCGTGGGATTAAGGGTGCTGAGTTGCTTGGGCAACTGAAGTACACAGGTTGGGAGAGGGGTGCATTTTCTGTTACAAACAAACCTTCTGAGCTCAGAAATGACACAAGAGTACATCATTACTTCATAACCTGAATCACAAATCTAACAGCAGTTGCTAAATAACAGGTGCTTATCCAAGTCCAGACTGAGTGAAATATATACGAAATATTTTTTTTTCTGATTTCCCCCCACACTTGCATGTCCTTTCAAACACGGCAATTAACTGTCATTAGCAAAAAGATGGGAGGGCCTGGGATTTAGCTCAGTGGCCCAAACAACTTCATGGTAAGCACGAGATTATGAGTTTGATCCTTGGTTAAAAAAAATAAGGAAATCAACGGAAATAGTCAGTATCCAAATAGAAGGGTTATTTAATATAGCAGAAAGGATTTGCAGTGTTGTTCATGTTTATTCTACTATTTGCACTTATGATTTCTCAATGATTTAGTAAAGCCTTTTGCTAACAGTGTAATATGACTGCTGTCCTTAAAAAAAGAGAAATGATGCAGAGATAGACAGAGGAAGATGCCATGAGAACACAGGGAGAGTGTAATGATTCATCCACAGAACAAGGTCAATCAAGGGTTCCTAGGCTGTTTTAATTTGCGGCCAGTGTGAACAATGCTACAGTGAACCCAAGCAGGTGCCCCTTCTCCATGCTGGCTGTTTCCTTGGGACATATATTTTGTTGCTGGATTGCTGCATCATACACATGTATGATAGTTCTATTTTTAATTTTTTGAGGGTTCCTTGTAATTATTTTCCATAACTTCTCTATCAATTTAAGTTTTCTCTAAAACATCTATACCAACCCATGAATATGTCCCATTAAGTAAAAGGTACATCAAAGGCAGCATAGATCCTCCTTTAGAACCTTCAGAGAAGGGACTAACACTACTGCCACCTGTTTCAGAATTCTGCAGCACTGTGAAACAAACAAATAAACTATTGAACTATGCAATTTCTCATATTTTGACTTTTCCTTAATCATTTTGTTTATTGGAAACTAACCTGGAACTGATGAGACAGCTGTAGCAAACCAATGCACTGTCTGTGGGAAAATCATCACAAAGATAAAGAGGGCCCAGCAGGATTGTGCTGGATATGTACTTTGGTGTCTTGCTCAGATGGTGGTTAATAAAAAATATTTTGCTTTTCCTTCAACTTCAGCTTAAATAAACTGCATTTTAAGAAGTAGAACATGCCTTTGTATTTAGATTGTCTGTTATTTGTGCCTTTGGTCTGGTTCTAAATTTTGGAAGATATCACATATAATTTCTATGTTAGAATTACATCTCCTAAAATATTTGAAGAAATGTATATTCCCTGTGCCATCAGTCTTCTCTTTTTCTCAGTATATTTTGAATAGAAAGTGTTGAAATGTTCATGGGTAGGAAAGGATGTTACATATTTATCATTATTACACACACACACACACACACACGTCAACTTCAACTCTCTGCTTTGTAAGGTAGAGATTTTGAAATGAAATCATTCAACCCTAAAAAGCTTTTGATAAAGTGAAAGTAGAAAAAAAGGGGATACATTATACAACAAAGTTTTTCCAGGATATGTTGGGTTAGAAGAAGTAACTATCAGACTACACTGCATGATTTAAAATTAAAACGAGGTTTTAAACATTTCATGGTAAGCGCCTTGCATTGGATGGAGCAAGCACTGCATAAAGACAAGCTCAGTTTTATTCATAACTTCAACAGTGTCTGGGAAAGATGCAAAGTGGCATTTACCTTGTCTTTTCTTTAATTTTATATTTGAATCTATAAAGTAAAAAAGAATAATTAAAAATAATTGCAGCCACTTCCATGACTGTGGAAGTTCTGTCAGCCAGCATCAGAAGCACACTCCCTTCCACTGTCCTTGGCGCAGCCCTCGGGCTCGCCACCGTTTAGAATGTCCAGATGTAGGAACACAAGGACTTCGCATGTATCTCTGTGGGCTCCATGTGTTGTTCTTTCACATTTCTGTCCTTCAATCTGTTTGCAACTCATGGTATGTCCTTTCTTTTTTTTTTCTTTTTTTTTTATTTAAAAGAGAATAAAACAAAAGGGGGCAGTACAGAGCAGATCAGAAGAGGACAACATAGGCAACACAGTACTTTACATTAAGTCAACTGGACATCAACAGTATCTAACACCATATCTCTTACTCTGCTATACTTGAGCATAGTTTCAATTACAATAATATC